>JAUNZO010002310.1:0-12367 GCA_031894775.1 Chloris gayana
TTGTTGACGTCAAAAGTCGCCGACACACCGTTGTCCGGAGAGTCCACCGAAACCCCGGCTGATGCAGGGTCCTGTGCTCCCAACGGACCGGCTCGGCTCGCCGATTCTCGTGTGCGCTGGTGCGTGCGCGATGGTTTTCCTGCAAACCAACAAAGACAATAAAAGGTGTAAAATTCCGGATCATCGGCCCGGATAGACCGATGTACAGCCATGGCCGATTCTGGCGTAAGATAGACAAAATCGGCCATCGACGAGGAGTAGCACGGCCCATCCATTTATGTATTAAATGTCGGGCAAACGAACCGTGATACAAACTATACGAAATCGGCCGACGCTATAACATGCGATCGGTGGCTAGCAGCCGATTTCGTCGGTAAACGATCAAATCATTAAGACTTTGCAGGGATGCATTATCGAATAAAATGTAAGCAAGGTAATTATTAATGGGATGTAATTAATTTGATAGCAAGAAGATGGTTTAATCCTCAATTAGGGCAGTAAATCGGCCGATCAAGCATCCGGCCGATTCCGCCATTGATTATAACAATGAGTTATTAGATCATATCTAGATGTATAATGATAATCAATGAAATCGTACTAATAACTCGGGTCCAAAGGCAGTTTCAAACAGATTTAGCTAATTGAACATAAAACAGCTAATGAACGTGATAAGCAATCGGCTAAACACTCCGAAAGAACGAGTAAGACAAATACAACCACACAGATCTCGAATCGGCCGATCGCTCCAACAGGACAAGTCAACCGATGGCACACGATCGGACCAGGTCTAACGGCCGCGCACGCCTGGCCGATTCAGGACAAGCATAATCATAAACGCCTTAACTATGAAAGTAAATCTACATCCTATCCAATCGGCTGCATGCGCCTAGGACAAGTCAACTATCGCAAAGGCAAACACAGGACACGTCAACCGAGTCTGCACGATCGAATCGGCTAAGATGTAAAAGAAATCTCATAGCGGCTATCGTGACTCGAACGACCAGATCCGAGCCAATCGACGTTGTGAGCAAAGGCTGGGACGGGGAGGCAGGACAAGTCAAACTACCTCCACCACGAGCCCGGACCAGGTCGACTTGACTCATCCCGGCCGATACTCACTACGACGGTTGAAAAACAGATCTGGTCGCCGGATAACTAGCAATTAAGCCGTCTAATTACGAACAATGCGCCGAGAATTAGACGACATAATTACCTTGTCAAGCCGACTTGTTGTCGACCGGAGCCCCGAAGATCCCCGCGCGAAAACAGTAAAGACTTGACAAAAAATTAGGGTTTGGCGATGCGCCGAAAGTTGTATTGGATGTGAATCGAGTTTACAGGTTACATCTGAGTACAAATTTATACCCGGCACAAAGAATCCTACTCGGACCCTCTTCGGGCCGATTTCCTAACCGACTAGGATCCTCTTCCAAAATTAAACTATTATTTCTAATTTTACAACGTGGGCCAGGCCCATCAATGTTATGCTCTTCTGTTGGCGTTCGCGCACGATTCTCGGGAGGGACGCGCCTTTACTCGCCCAAGCGGCCGTCGGCCTTCTGCCCACCGGCCCTCTTTGACCTATAGTCGCCGACAATGGGTCCCTTGATCAAAAACCGGCGTCAACAGATATACTAACAAATAAATACTCTAAAATCATCTACACAAAGAAATATGTATCCTAACCACAAATTAATATTGAACTCTACTAGCTGTAAATTAGACTACAAAGCATCACCGCAATCTGTCCTCAAACTGAAGGACTGCTGACAAAAAAAGTTCATATTTCCAGTTCTACTGCACCAAAAAAATTGCAAATAAATACTCCTTGGAAACATAGTCAAATAATCTACAAATTAAAAAAACATTTGTGAGATTTAAACCACAAAGCCTCCAAAAACAGGTTTAAATGAATCGTCCGCAGACTACCAGAGAAACGAGAGATCCCACGCGGCTATTAGTAGGATTAAGGCCCTAATTGCCGGAATTAATCTAGCATTGAGACTTCTACTGGAGAAAAAGAAAAGGTATTTGCTTACCTAAACCAAGTCACGATATCTCATCTCTTTATTCTGCAAGGATCCTAATCAAAACACCTTGTGCTGCCTGCTTTCCTCCGTCCCTATATCAAGGGTAACCATTGATCCATCAGTGAATGAACTTCCATCATTGTTGCCCAGGAAGAAAAACTCACCCACGACAGCACTCACCCAAGCAAGGAGACGTCAGATCTGCTGCCTCCTCCCAAAGATTGATGTGGGTAACGTAATGGCAGCCTAAGAGTTGAGGGTACGGGAAAAAAAATCCAAGTGTTTTCTTCTCCTCCTCCTTCAAATAGTCTCTGTAGGCCTTAATTACTGTTCACTAAGCCCCAGAGGCAAAAAAACTAAGGTTTTATATTTTTAGAGAATTACATCTATCAACTTAAAGTTATAGTGTTGAACAAAGTATCAAGCCTCGTCAAGCAATAGGAATATCAAACTTCGCGTCGGAAGGTGAAGACGGAGCCAGGAGTCAAAGCCGGGTCGTCCTCTCTGCGATACACCTCCGCACCGGAGGCAGAGACGGAGCCGAAGCCGGAGCCGAAGCCAGGTCATCGTCTCTATGCTGCAGCTCCACGATTGTTCAGAGTGAAGCCAGCGAGATGTACCAGGGTCCCACTGCAGGAATTGGTGGGATAGGAGTGGGTGCTTCGTGGGGAGGGGGCCGAGGGTTAAGCCAACGGGGTCAACCCGAACCCGGACGCTGCCACCGCAGACGACCAACGGGATCGACCGAGACCGAGTGGGATTGACAACAAAGCTGGAACTGGAAGCAGTTTGAATAATGTCGCAACCAGCTGAAGGCAATATGTTCATTCCTGCTTTGTCATAATGAAGGCGTATTTTTGAAAATACGTTTACCTGTTTCATAATTATTTTTTATTTTTTATCTTACAAAATATATCGATTCATGAAGTAAAATTTCATGACAATGTATAACATACACACATGCACATTCAGTAATTTTTTAAAGAATTGTTTATAACTTTCAGCCAATTTGTGTCAATTGCATTTGTATTGAAGTAATGAGTATAATATGATGTGCACATGGATAAAACTATTACAAAAATTCATGGGGCTCGTTATTGTAGAGGACACTGTAATATCGAGCAGCATCTGTTGCCCGATATGCAGCCTTATTCTTCAATATTTGGTAGCATGACATCATGTTGTCGAGATATTGATGATTGCCATAGCAGTATTGGGCAGCATGATATCCTGTTGCCCGATATTGTTGTGTACCAGATGACTTTAACTCTACAATAACTGGTTATTGCGGCCGCTATTGTAAATTTGACCTTGCAATAACAGCGGCAGCTCCATCAGTGATCGCTGGGTCAAAATACCCGTTTTGTAGGTTGCGAATGTAGTAGTCACTTCTAGATCTCATGATTTCTCTACTCAATAATTTTGTTCTGGTCGTCTCTTTTGGTGTCATTTCTATCGACTACGATTTAGAGTTGGAACGATCAGATTTCCTTCCCTACGTTGCCTCACGCTGGACTCTTGCCTACTCTGATCAGATTTGGAGACCGAGAGTTCGACTGACTACGATCAGATTTGGAGTTGGAAACCGATCAGATTACTACTTCTCTCCTTTCCCACGTTGCCTCACGCTGGAGTTACCTCTTGCCTCCATCTCTATAAATTCAGCAACACAACCAGCCCAAGTCGACGATCGAGAAGATTGTTGGAGCCGCCAGCAACATGAAGCCTCGGAGAGTCTTGACGACGATGAACTTGCCATAGCAAGAAGTCGGCGAGCGCAAGCGATGGCACTCACGTCAACTATGGGTCAGCATCATTAGATTTGTTTATGCCCTTTTGCCTTCAGATCATATGCATGTAGGCACGCATCGCACGCACACATACATTATGGTGGTCAGCACAAGAGCTGCCATTGCTAGGGCATACAAGCAAGATTGAAGACGTACCTTGCCACCAGGCATCAACCCGATGGCTCAGACCATGGTGTAGATGAAGATCAACCTGAGATGTACCAGATCACGATGAAGATGAAGGTCGTGCTGACCCGGCTGTGTGGATTGCGATGGAGACGAAGATCCACGTCATCAAGGCGGTGCAGATTGAAGTGGAGAGGAGGATCCACACCGACCGACATGCATGTCCATGCCGTCCAAGATGAAGCGCTCCAGCTTTCATGACGTCGTGAAGCATAGCACGATGATGCCATTGACTAAGGGAGCGCGCGTTGAGAGACGTTACCAAGCAGAAGACAACGCCGGGAAAAAGCCTGTCGAAGCCGAGATGATCAAGGTGGAGATGCTGCCAAGATGAAGCGTTGCTGTGAAGATCGGCTGCGATCCATGCGAGCAAAAGATGAAGCTGCCGACACCAAGGCCCACTAAAACCGTTCAAGATATTGCTGTGAAGCCCAAGTACTAGGCTGCCACACAAGACAAGACGTCATCTCCCATTGAAGACTAACGTGTGTATGATGTACATGTCTGCTTACATATACATGTACCTCTTTAAGATGAAGCCAAATATTATATTATATGAATGTCTATAATTTTTTGTATTTTATTAATACCCGTAGCTGAAGCTCGGGTATGTTGCTAGTTAAATTTAAAAGATGATAAATGCATGAAGCTAATTGTAAGAACCAAAGAAGGAACAATCCGAGAGCACAAGATCAATGCATGATTCTGCAAAACATCCTCAACGGTTGTACGAGATGTGCGCCTGTGTGGATGCAGCCCAGGTGCTCGCTTATGCTCGCCGGCTTCGTGTATACCGTATGCCACTACCGCCGCGTTAGCAACTTGCTTCCTGATGTATTGCAGATTCCAGAAGGCCAACCAAACCATTACTGAAGCAACGACACGCCGGCGAAGCTTGGACCATGCGCGGTTTACCAGCTATCAAGGTTGGCGACTGAGATCGACTGATGATGACGTCGGTAATATTTAAAATATTTCGAAATGGATATGTCTATAATTCGTCCTTTTTTGCAGACGGCAGCGTCGACTTTCAACTTCCTCCGTACCTTCAGGCGGTGACATACTTGGCTGGGAGCGGCAGTGGCGTGAACAACAAGTCGAACAAGTACCGGTACGTCCGTACGTGTGGTGAAGCATCCAAGAGATAGGTTACGTGTGAGCGTTGTGATGACCTAACTGGCCAGGAGTGATCGGGCCGTATCTGAATTAGCCCAATATGTTCCGGCGATGTGTCCAGATTCAAGTAGCTGATCTGCCTTTGCTTCTTGGTCACTGATACATCTTTCGAATGACATTACATTATCGACTTTTACTGATTATTATCATGAAAAGTCATGCTCGGAAGTAGGCACTGTCATCTTCTCCTCTTGGTTGTAGTGTAGTGACCAGACCTGGCCTCAATTGGTGGAGTCAGAGACGGTAATGGCACGGCCGCGCGGACTAGGATCGTCAGACTTTGCTAGCGCAACGTCAGATCGAAAGTCAGGAGTAGATAACCATGGAACCCTCGACCAATGATGCATGCCTCCCACGCATCTTTCTTCCTTGTTCGGTGGGGGTAGCTTTGCTTCGTGGACCATCAGGTCTATAGCAGACCGACCCCATGGGTCGCAATTTTCGAGGTGTTGATTAAATAGAATTTATTATTAATTTACATCACAGTTTAGTGTAACAAAAATTAAATAAGTTCAGTTTCATAAATATAGAAGCGACAGAATTTAACGCCTAAAAATATATATTTCAATGATAAATACGAAGCTGATTAATCTAAGCCTATAATTACTTAGCTAAACAAATTCATTACGGCAGATTGGGCTCCCAGTGGGAAGATCAGCTCTCTGACATCTACATATCCTGAGAACTAACATAAGCAAATAGATCATATGCATCATTAATACTTGAAATAAAACAATCAACGCAAAAGGTCTGAGCAACTAAAGCTCAGGATGACTGATCGTCAAAATGGTTTATAGAACCGACTCCTAGACATACAAAGCCTTAGAGAGTGCAACTGATTTTCAGGCCGCAAAATAGCAGTTATGCAATTCATCATTAGTTTCAATCTTTTAGCTCACAGTAGTCATAAAAAATAGATACACTGATCAATAAATATAAGTGTGGCGTATAACATATTAACATAATTATAATTAACAATTTTAATATAAAATCAAGCTGTTAACTACTAAGTGACACCTTCCTAAACAGAATAACGTGCCAAGATGTTGTTATGAAAACTAGGGACAACGAGGGTGCCAAGATATTGTGATGAAAAAACTAGGGACACTGAGGGTGTCATACAAGCGCTAGATTTCGGGGTAAAAAGTAGAGTAGCTAAGGAACCATATTCCCCTCATAGTAAGAAAGTTGAACTAAATTTCTCAAAAATTAACAGTGCATTTTAGAGAATTATGAAACAAAACACTTCTGTTACATGAATTAGAATGGAATAAACTAATTAATGGGCAATAAAATGCAATACGAGGATAGCAATCTTGTTTGTTTGGCAAAAAAATCATAATGAGCCGGATTTCTCTAATAGTAGAGTCGCGTGAGAAACAAAATAATGCAGATGTATCAATGTAAGGTCATGTTTATTTCAGCTTATAATCTCGTGAGGTTATATAATTCAAATGAAATAATCTGGTAGGCAAACAAACAAGTCAGATGATTTCTCTAGATTATATAATTCAGATGAAATAATCTGGTAGGCAAAACAAACAAGTCAGATTATTTCTCCAAATTATATAATCCAGGATGTCATCTTATGATAGTCTATAATTTCGTCAATAGGTGCTTATTTTAGTAAAAGACTCACTACCCATAGTTTTTGGATAGAAATTATTCACCATGCTACTAGTTACACAAAGCACTGATTCGTTCTTTTTTTTTTTTAGTGAATTGCACCTGCAGTCATTAAACTTGTACTTGAGACCCATCCACATCCTCATACTCTAGGTGGTGGCCGCCCGGGCCCACCGAAGATGCTAGGAAAACTAAGTGTTGTAAACCTATGATTCGTCAAGGACCTAGGTGCAAGAATAAAAATGGTGGAAGGACTGGGAGCAAAATATCTAATAGTGAGGCATCTGAGTGTAAAATAGCATGTGTTCTTCAAGGAAGGGTTGAGATTCATTTGCTCCTTCGGTAAGGGTCTAAACGTAAAACGACATGTCTATATCCAATGTCGGAGGAGAGATCCGACGGTCTAAATGGTTTAGTTGACGTGGCCTAGCCCTTTTGCATGAAAACCCACACATTTTAGATACATAAAAATACGATTGATTTGGGTGCCTATCGGTCCGGGCACAATGGGCCTTAGGCTCCCCACGGTAACCATTAGCGGTTAGATTAATTAAGACTTCACATTGCCTTGAGATTTGCCTATCTTTCTATCTATCTATTTATCTATCTATCTATCTATCTACTATCTATCTATCTATCTATTTTTTTAATGGAATGCCACTCGGCTTGCTATATTGTTTAGGTAATAGACTTACATCCGAGGCCAACACTCCTAAGAGAAAACTTGAGGGATCATCATCCCAAGTATATGATTTTTTTACTAATGAAAAGCATCCCTAGCTAATGTATGGCTACTTGATTAGCTTCTCTTGGACGATGCACAATGGAGACATTGCTGAAGCAACACCATAAAAACTAGCAATCATCATACGTGGGTGCCTACACTATGAGTGAATTCTTTTGAAAATCTTTTTCACCTATAAATAATACCTGGTATCCCTCACGTTGGGTCTACCTTGTAAGGATTAGTGCAAGTGGATAAGGGGTAGATAGAAAAAAACAATGTTTCTAGAGAGATTTTGTTATTTTTGTGTTTTTCTCACCTTAAAACAAATTTACTCACCTTCATATCATACTGGTCCCACCTTCGATCCATGCCACGCACATGTCATGGCATATAGCTCCACCTATCTGCAATTGAATGGAGCCGGAGTCCTCTTCCCATGACCCACCGAACCAAAACTTAATCAAAATTGTTGTCCTCTTTGCATACGTCCAGTCAACAGATGGTGTTTTCTCTTCAAGAGGTCAAAATAATTGCCATCGAGACAGGGCCAAGAACTCCACCATGGGGGATGACTCGCATGACCGGTGGCACGGGGTTCATTGCGGCACACCTCATCATCCAGGTGTTTCTTGCCGCCGGCCACACTGCCCACGCCACCGTCAAGGATCCAGGTAAGGCCTTGTTCATTTTCGTGAGAATGAATCCCATATGGGCCTATCCTCAGGTATGGATTGAGTGGTTCTAGCTCTTTCACTTCACCCAGGCTTGTTGCATTTTATGGGTTAGGATGATGGATTGGTGCTACGCCTTCAAGGCATGGAATGGACTGAAATCGGGTGGATTTCCATACCAATCCATACGCAAGCGAACGACCATTTTGAGTTGGGCTGGACCAGTTCCACATTCTTCTATTCCATATGGTTTGGGCTACGATCCATATACATGAATATGGTAAATATACATGAATCTAATACACGTTGATAGAGTTCTTGATTTATTCTTGAGTTCTGATAATGTGATCTTGATTCCTGCAACAGAGGATGAAGGCAAGGTCAGGTTTCTGTGTGGGAGCTGGATGGTGCTACCGATCGCCAGCAGTTGGTGCGCGCGGACCTGATGGACGAGGGTAGCTTCCAAGAAGACGTGGCGGTTGCCCGCAACGCCAAGGACGTAGAGGAGAAGCTGATGGACCGCGACCAACTTGCTGCGCTCGTGCGCCCAGGCACCGGAACGCTCAAGGCGTGTGGTGTTCACCTGCTCCTGCTCGTGCGTGCAATACTGATCGGCCCTGCCGTTCCTGTCCGCATCAAGAACTTTCAGGATAAGGGCCTTCTCAATCAATTAACTGATGAGTCATGAGATACATGAATAGACCATACAGTGCAAGATATCCATAAAGAGCCGCTGAAAAAGCGCTGTAAAACCACCTTTGCTGTTTTGCAGCGCAAGAACGCGTCGGTACTACATCCAAGATCACAATCCCGCCAGGACGACGTCGGTACTACATCCAGATCACAATCCCGCCATGACGGATCTCACAGCTAGGAAAGGTAATGAGACACTTTTTCCCTTATCTGTGATCAATTGTCCTTATCCTAATCTGCTCCTATCAGCCATATTTAAGGGTGGAAAGTGGACGTGGATAATCCGTAATATTCGATATCCGTATCCGGTAAAATGTAAATATGGTAGAAAATATCCATATTCAATTAATATTTTTAGACTAATCATATTTGACTTATGAACCAGTTGCGATGGCCACGCCCCTTGTTGTGTCACGCCCGCACTCTACTTCGTCGTGTCACAGCTGCACTCCACCATGGAGCGTGTCATGCTTGCGTCAGGGCGCCACTGCGCATGCAACACTGCCCACAGCATTTACTAGCACGTTTGACGAGGGCAAATAAGCACCACGGCGTTCCTCAGGCGGCACGTGGCACCTCAATTCAATCCGTGCGACCACCTACCGTTGATCTAGGTGGTGGGCAAAGGGTCGGCTCGGTGTGACGGAAGCATAGTTTGACTTTGCAGCTTAGGGCGGCTAGCGGAGGGGTGATGAGATGGGGACGTTGAGCTTGTGGACGAGGTCAAGAGATGACCGAGCTCGGGGCTGCTTGAGTTGCTTGTGGCGGCAGAGACGACGGATGCCAAGCTCAGGAGATGTTAATGGTAGAGAAGCTAGGTACACGTAGATCTAGAGGGGGCACAACTTTCTTTGGCCACCCCACCTCCTTGTGTTGCTACATGCCGGCGTCACCTTCGCACCATACTCGAGCAAGGTACGAGCCATCAACGCGAAGGGTTCGGGTACATGGTCTTCATAGTCTAGAGCTCGGGAACACGAAGACTTCTTTCCCAACTATCTCTTGTGCGTGCGCAAAATCCGGTGGTATACTGGTTTTGGATCTGGATGAGACGGCAACACCAAGGATGTAGAGGACAAACTGATGGACCCCATTGTCAAGGGTGCGACCAACATGAACCTTCAAGACGTTTGGTGTTCACCTCACCTGCTCCTGTTTGTGAGTGTGATACTGATCAGGTTCGTGGGGACTCAACGCGCCCACGCACTTTAGTTACAAAGCTTCTTTCCCAAAGTTTCGCACAAAAGTTTTGTTACAAAGTTTCGCGCCAAATTTTTAGCACGAAGTTTTGCCATAAACTTTCTCACAACTTTTGTTACAAACTTTTTAGTAAATTTTTGGGTAAACTTTTAAATTCTTTTAGCAATTTTTCCATAAAAAAAAGCAGTGGATCTCGTCATGTGAGACCCACGGCTGCATGCAGCATCATGTATGCGGAGGAATGTGCGCGCGGTTGGCTGCATGCACGTGGGGAATGAAGGTTCGCGGAAGGCAGCTAGTGTAGGTGAGGTCAGCTGCTACACGGAGAGGAGATTATCGGTTTGTGCTGGGGAGCCGTCCTCACGCAGGCCCGCGGATCAGAAATTCCGGTACACATCAAGAACTTCAAGGGCCTTCTCAATTATTTAACTGATGAGTCATGAGATACATGAATAGGCCATACTACAGTGCATGATGTCCATGAAGAGCCTCTGAAAAAAGCGTTGTAAACCCGTTTCTTTGGTGTTTTGCATCGCATGAACGCGTCGGTACTACATCCAGATCACAATCCCGCTATGACGGATCTCACAGCTAGGAAAGCTAATGAGAAGAACACTTTTTCCCTTATCTGTGATCAATTGTCCTTGTCCTAATCTGCTCCAATGGGCCACATTTGAGGGTGGAAAGTGGACGTGGATAATTCGTATTATTCAATATCCGTATCCGGTAAAATGTAAATATGGTAGAAAATATCCATATTCAATTAATATTTTTAGACTAATTGTATTTGACTTAATTTACAGATATAGATATGGAAGTGGTTTATAATTTTAACATCCGATATTCGAGCTATCTGTAGTATATTCTTATTTGTATGTGCCATTATATCATAATTATATCTTTATGTTATACCTAAAATATTAGAAAATATGTTAAATTTGATATAATTTGGTGACTCTTAAGGTATAACATATCAAGAAATGGCTAATGGTTATTTTAATATGAAGAAGTGTAGATAACTATCTTTATAACATATAAAATGAAATGGCTAATGGCAAATGGTAATTTTAATTTGATATAAGTTGAGATTACAATCTTTTGAAGCTACTATTAATTTTGTGCAATTTATGTGCCGAAGTGATGATATATACTAGGTGCTGCTAATTTTGACGCTATCGTGAAGTTTACTATTTTTTAAAAACACTTGTTGTCGCATGTGTACTAAGCTAGTAATAAAAAGGAAGCAGCCCTCTGCCCTCTTCACACTCCACTTCTCTAGGCCCAAAACGAACCAGTTGCGATGGCCGCGCCCTGCGTCCCCGCGCCGCCGACGGCGAGATGGGCCACTCTGCCTCATCACGCGCCTGGCGCCGCCTCCGCCTCTTCTTACGTGCGGCGGGTCCATCCCACTCGGCGTCTCGCGGCGCGGCGGGCCAAGGGACAGGACGGAGAGCCGGAGGAGGCGCCGGTGAGGACGCTGCTGATTGACAACTACGATAGCTACACTTATAACCTCTTCCAGGAGATGTCTGTCGTCAACGGCGGTGAGTAAAAGAGCTCCCTTCTTTGCGCCTGTACGTGTTGCTACGCGTGTGAGGCGGCGAGAGCTCAGCTTGCTTCCTTCACCTGTCCCAGTGCCGCCGGTGGTAGTGCGCAACGACGAGTGGACGTGGCGGGACGTGTTCAACCGAGTGTACAAGGAGAGGGCCTTCGACAATATCGTCATCTCGCCCGGCCCTGGATCTCCAGCGTGTCCCGGCGACGTAGGTGAGACACATACGCCCATCTTCAGGCGGAAACTCTAGTCCACACGCGTGCGTTAGGAAGTCTCCTCACAAACGAGCTCTCTCTCTCTCTCAAACTTCTGATTTTGAAACTTTTTGGATCTGAAATTTTGATTGAAGTTTCTCAGAAAAGTTTGGGAAAACATTTGATTCAAACTTTGTGATTGAAGTTTAGATTAAACTTTTTATTCAAAGTTCTGATGAAACTTTTTTATCAAACTTTCGATGAAAGTTTGATTGAAACTTTTCAATTCAACTTTGATTCCAAGTTTTAACAAAACCTTTGATGAAACTTTTCGATTAAACTTTTCAATGAGACTTTGATTGAAACTTTTGACTGATTTTAAAAATTTTCTGAAAAATTTGGGCAAACATTCCTTTTTGGAAAGTTTGCGGAATGCAAAACTTTCCAAAAAGAGGAAAGGTAATTCCCTGTCTGAAGGTTTGCGCGCAGGCTTCCTAACGCGCGCGTGTATTAGCATCG
>JAUNZO010002311.1:0-47244 GCA_031894775.1 Chloris gayana
CGACACTTTGGTCCTGTTCGTTTCTAGGTATATAATTTTTAGAGAGGTCAAATCAAAGAGAATTTTATCATTTTAGAGTACTAAATAAAGTCTAATCTCGAAACTAATTGCAGATCCCTATATATCTAATTTACTGAGACGAATCCAACGAGAGTAATTATGGTGTTATTAGAAGATGTTTACTGTAGTATCACTGTAGCAAAACATAGATTAATTAGGATCATTAGATTCGTCTCGCAAATTAGAGGGGTCGTGACATAGGTTTTGTTATTAAATTAATAAAAATACTACTAAATAAGTAAGATTCTCTTTGATGCGACAATCGCTAAATTTTAGAGTAGCAGAAAACGAACAGGCCTGAATACCAATGGGCCACGTCTCTGAACTCTGAAGCGGCCGAGATTGGTCCCTTTCGCGCTATACACATCTGACCAGAAGAAATTCCCGCACTGTCATTTCAGACAGGAAGAGCAGATACGAGTAACAGCTATGTGGGGGCCAGGAAGACCGCTTCATTAGATAGAGAGGGTGCAGTTCCATCTCCCTGGGCACTCGAAACCCTGTGTGTTTGTTTGGATGTCCATCCTGATGATCTAGCTACTGAAGGCTAGTACCAATGAAAATAATTGAACATATCAAGAGATTTGCGATCGATAAAAATGGACGTTGGCCACCTGTCTCGACAAAAAAATGCTGCACGCCTTGCAGCGTCTTGTTCGCGCCTTCTCCCGTCTCATCAACACCGACCTGTCCAATTTCCAACTACAGTAGAGTGCCGACCAACTATTCCAACAGAAAGATCTATGGACATTCAGTAGCACTAGTTCTCTGCAAACGCAAATGAATTTATTCACCAGCCTGGAGATTACTTAAAGTTCAGAAAGGAAGGCAAAGCCGCTTCTGAGCTCTGATCGACCATCTTCTCAAGAAAAGAATGTGATACTCCCAGAAAAAGAGAAAGAAAACCCTCGAAAAATAGAGAAGCTACAAAAGGTATAGCATCATCAGCAGGCCACAATGGGCCAGCTCTCAAACATTTTGTCAAAGCTGGCCTACCATCTACTGGTCTAGAAAGAGAAACAAGGCATCAACAACTCTGCACCCAAACAAACGGATGAACACCTCAACGAAACGTTTGACATACACGTATCACCCTCCCAGCCAGCCACTCCGCTAATGCCAAGGAATGCAACCACCACACCATGCACGCTAAAGTTAATCATCTTTAAGATATCTAATAACATGACGAAATTAGCTAACCATGTGATTATACATGACCTTTATACATCCTATAACCTTCCTCTCCCCTTTCCCTAGCTTCTACATGCACCTGACCTCCCTGGCGACGGCGCCTCACTTCACGGCTTCTTCTGCAGCTGGCTCTCGAGGCCGACGGAGTTGTGCTGCCGCGACGGGCCGGAGGGCGGCACGGTCCTCCTCGGCAAGAACCCCAAGAAGTGGTTCGACGCCCCTCTCCAGCGGCCGGCCATTGAATGGCTGCATGCCTCTCGAAGCTTGGCAGCTTGAGACCATCATCACAAGGAGAAGCAGGAGCAACAACCATGGAAGCTGGAGAAGAATCCTGCCACTACTTCTTCTCTGCAAGTAGCACCTCATATCTGCAGTTGTCCAGCTGAAGTGACGGGAGATGAGGGATGGAGATGGATGAGGTTACGCAAATGTGAAAGGTTCGAAAAGAATTTGGTGGGTGCAATGAGGAGGTTGTGCAGATATATATAGCAAAGGTCTCGTAAAGAATGTACTATGTGGAACGGCCATATGGGCCTGGCTATGGTGGCCGGTACCGGTACATAAGGAGGCGTCATTAAAGCTGTGTAGCACTGTAGAAGGATGGACACAGCAAAGGTGGAGGAAAGAAGAAAATGCTGTCCACATGCATGGCGTCACTTTGGTTATTGCATCTGTTTGTCATGGCCTTCACAAAGACACTGTTCTTCCGGTGACCTCTAAAATTTAGCATTGTCACATCAAAAAGAATTTTACTATCTATTAATATATCGATCAATTTAATGACAAAACCTTTTGACAGATTGGTGATAATTTATAGATGAATCTAATGAGCTTAATTATCTATGTTCTGCTAAAGTGATACTACAGTAACCGTCTTTTAATCATGACTTAATTAATCTCATTAGATTTGTCTCGTGAATTAGTTTAGGGGTCTGTATTAAACTTTATTTAGTACTCATAAATAGTAATATTCTTTTTTATGTGCAGCTATAAAGTTTAGACTCAGAAAACAGGTGCGGCATGATGCGAGAAGAAACAGAAGAAGGAGGAGTGAGACATTCAGGTGGATCTTGCTCGAGAAGATCCATGGCCATAGCGGAAGGGGTCCCCATGGTACAATGGCCCGACTCTGAGTTCCATGTTCTCTGCAAATGCATATGTGTAACTATTTGGAGAATTGGTGTTGGGCATGGCTTAAATTTTGTTGTACCATCCTGCTTATATCCTGTATATATGTCATCATGTTGGGTTCTATTAGTGCTGACCAAAGCGCCTATACCCAAGCACGCAAAGATTCAATTTTGAACCGGCAAGACACGAAATTAATATCGGATCGTGACGTACTAGCCCCCTAGATTAAATTTATCGGGCTGACCCGTTAAGCATGAAAGCCCATGTAAGAATGCAGCCTGTTAATAGAAAAGAGGATGAAACAATAGTGCAAAATAAGGGGAGACAAGGTTCCAACCCACCACTTTACATGTTTGGTACATCCAATTTTGACCACATATTTTCCTATATAACGATAGTTCAATAGGAGTCAATTTAGAGATCAATTCATGTCCCTCGTTAGGACGGCTGAGACGAGAGATAAATGAATTTGTTTTTTAATATCAAATGCAATTTTCTCCTCAACTGGAATTCTATTTTCGAATCCGTTTGAATCACTATGTTTTGTTAGAATTATTTTTATGAAATAATATCTAATATTTTCTTTGAACATTAAAAAATTCAAATTTCAGTCAACATTTTGAAAGTACTAGCACACAATAATTGTATCAACATTTTAAATCTCCCATTTCAACATTTTCTGGAAAATGTTGAATACTTTTAAAAATATATAGTTTGAATTTATTGAAAATTTAAATTTCATCAACATTTTGAATGTACTATGTTAATATTTATTTATATTGTGTCAACATTTTGAATGTTTCACATCAACATTTTTGGAAAAATATTGACTACTTTTTTCAAAAGTTGAAATGAACAATGGTATTTTAGTGAAATCAAATTTTCATCAACATTTTAATGTTAGTATGTCAAGATCTATTTGTGTTGTGTCAACATACAGTTTCATGAAATGTTAACTCTATTTTTTAAAAAATGTTGACATAGATTTTTAAAAATTTTGAATCATGTTGAAAATATATTATACAAATATTTGAATAAGTATTTTAAAATATTAATGTTTAAGTGATATTTTAAATTAGAATAATCAACGGTTTTAATGGACTATGTGCTACTAGACTGGGGATCGCATGCTATTAGGTCGTTGATGCGTGCATGTCTATGAGTCGAATGGACGGATCTCCCAATCAGCTTGCATCTAACGATCTTTCTATAGGAGATCCCACTAACCATGTATGATGAAACACATGTTTTTATTTCAACAAAATCAGGCCAGCATGTGCCGCTTAAATGGACCTTGCTCGTGTCGCCCGTCAGGGAGCGCCCTCGACCCAAACATGGCACGGAAACAAGGTCGTGCCCATCATGCTTGCGCCGGATGAAACTTTGCTTGCTTCAAGCTGGCACGCTTGGCACTAGCTTCTATATACATGTAACTATTGGGCCTGTGACTCTTTTGGATGAGAACCCCGGTTTATTTGGGCCAAGCATGCTCAGGAGTTTAAGAAGCAGAGTTGGTCTACCTTCTTTTCCTTTTGCCTACGAGTACTTAATTTGTGTTACACACACAAGCACAATCTAAAAGTGATTATATTCTGAAATAATAAGATACAAGTTTTGTATGCTTCATTCAGGAAGTCAATCACAATATAATCTCACAAGAGAACTGATAATAAAAGGCTTGCCAAGATGAAATAATGAGAATATACATATGACCAGGAGGATCTTTGCTTTCCACAAAGCAAAAGGCACGCATCTCAAAGCAATCATGTTAAGTACTAGTATGTTATATAAGTACGTTTTCTATAATGTTTGTAAGTTACCAGAATATTTGAATTCAAATGTACTAGTCAAAAGAGACGAAAATTGAAAATTAAGCTGGCTGTTAGGAGTAGCGTGTGTTGGCTTTTACAGTATGTTTTTGGCTTCTTTGTATACCAAAGGCCAATAAAATACAGTACCTTTTAGTTTAATTTGTTGGAAGTTGATTTTTCAATGTTCCAAAATATATTGTTAGAATCCTCCAAAAGCTGGAACAAACAGTAGCTTGGGTATAGACCGATTATTGTTCCCGTGGGGGACAAATGATGATTGGACCTATAAGCACTACGTTTAGCTGTTAGTTTCTGAACCAAAAGCGCACTAAACACTAGCTGCCTCAATTTCTTTTATGCAATATAAAGCGACGACATAAAGTCCCCCATGACTCCACTCAAAGAGGAATGGGTGCACAATGATGTTTATACATGTTGGTAATCTGTAGCGCCACTTCATGAGACGAGGATTGTCGTCTTTTGCATGATAAAAAGTCCATGATTTGATCGACGCGACGTTAATCATGCGGATATTTCAATTTCCTGCTCCCATATATTCATGCAGACTGCTGAGTCACTTTCAATCTTAGATGTGGAATCTCTCAAGTGAGTTTCATGCAAACTACCTACGTATAAGAGGAGTTATGGTGCTACCGTGCTCCCATGCATTATAGCACCAAAAATACATTCCAGAAAAGTATAGCAAAAATATAAATGGATAGCTCATGACATCTCCTATTATCATGCAAAAAAATCAGCTGCAACGCAAACTCGTAAGATGCAACCAAAAAGTGAAATGAGCACATAAACAGTGACACTTATCATATTTGATATGAATAGTAAAATTCACAATTATTCACTGCACGCTTTCTTTTTTTCTCCTTACACAAAAACTTGTTGCAGTTGATTTTTTGGACTTGAGCTATCCAACTCTATATTTTTGTTACAATTTTTTATGTGTATTTTTTGTAGTACAGTGTGTGGGAGCACGGTAGCACTGTAGGTTGCGGTAGCAAGAACTCCTCTCATGCTGCGCGTCACTGGAGATTAGAGAATATGTTGATTCTCATGTCTCATCCAGTTATTGTAATCTTGATCAGTTGAGTAATAGGTTGACAGTGAGCAGTATGGACGGAACACCGCACCCTTGAAGACTGAAAATCCTGAGAAAATAGATTATTTGGAGGAATCGGTGCGCACATGGTTTGTTGTAATAGAGAATTTTGACGGACGGGGCTTCTCTCCTCCCGCCCTTGTACTCCCATTATACTCCCACACTGGTGGCATTCTTCAATTGGTTCCCGTATTTCTTTGGCCCACTAGGTTGCTGCACGCGGGCAAAGTTAGGAAGCAAACAGAAACATAGATGCAAAGCCTAAAAGCAGAAAGGAAACAGAAAAAATTAAATACAACACAATACAGATTAACTCGGTGGGCCAAGAAATTAACACATAAATCAATTAAAAGATACCACCCGTGCGAGAGTATGCATGGGAGCACAGGGTGGGAGGAGAGAAGCCTCATCCAATTTTGACTACAGATCCCCATAGTTCACATCTAGGGTCCTGCAGCTAAAAGGAACAAGACTGAAGGAAACATAACAGAGCTAGAATCACTTTCATCAGGTCCGGCTTCTAGGATCACTTGCGCACTGTACTCCTGCTCCTACATGTTGAAGGAATCGGTGAACTTGTGCTGCTAGTTCTGTGCAGGCAACAGAGGATCGGTCAACTTATTCTGCCTTGAAAAGCTCAGCATTTGCATCGGCCACCGTCACGCAACGACGACTGGCGCTACCATTTCGTCGTCAAACAAGCAAGCTAGAAGATCATGATTTGGCGTGATCTATTAGTATCATCCTCCAGCTAATTAGGAAATTGGAAATTGCAGACACAACGTGCTGCCCCATCTTCCGTGGACCGAAGAAGATAGTATAATCTTCAGCGATTTGTATTTTTCGCTGCAAGAGGCCGGATCCATTTCCATTTTTTTTTAAAAAAAGTTAGAGTTGTACTTGCTCGCCTTGTACCCAGCCAGGGAACTGTGGCATGAGCTCCGACTGCCGCGGCTGCTTAAACCATCGGCCACGGAGCCCGTGGTTTAGAAGGAATCAGGTGCAGATGACAGTTGAGAGCTCAAACGTACTTCGTATTCCACTTTTTACTCCATTTCTGTTCAAAGTAATTTATATTTTTAGGGCTTTATTTCAGGTCGCAACGCACCTCACCATCAATTCATCCTCGGATGCGTATGTGGATGACCACATAAACCAAGAATTTCCTGTATAGTAAAACAAGTAGAAGAAAACTACGAACAATAGTAGTACAAAAAAATTAGAAACACAAGACAAAGCGAGGACGGTAACATCGAGGTGGCAAAGATTTATACGCGTCCCTCCAACGGTGGAATCACCGTCAGTACAGCTTTCACTGTAAATAGTTGCCAGAACAGCCATTGTTTTGAGTCCCATCAACAGTGACACACCTCTAGTACTAACAATCGTTCCTAAAATCTGCCATTGTTTGTCTTCAAGAAAGAAATTAAAAAAAGTCTCCAGTCACACAAAAAAAAACAGAAAAAAGAGAGGAAAAAGAAGAGGAAGCCAGGCGCGCACGACGGTCCTCCCGAACGGCGAAACGTGCAGCACCACAGAGCAGAGGCGAGGGCGACAATGGAAGAAAGGCAAGGAGACAACACGGCAGCCAGGAGCGGCAGCCCTGGCCAGTTTGTTGCGTCGCGTGGCGGACGTCGACCCGTATCGCGACGTGCCTTGACCGTGGACCGGCCGGAATAATTCCAAAAGAGAAGCAACAGCCATTTGCTTTGCGCTTGGACCACAGACAGGGAAAAGGAGTGAGCACCCAAAGCAGCAGCGAAAGCGACGCCTCACCCCGCCCCGTACGTCACCCTCCGCTTCTTCCTTTGACTCACCTTTCCTTTTCGTCTTTCAACACCTCCTTTTCCTTGCACTCCGCACCCTTTCCGCCGTGTTTGCATATACGCGCTCACGCATCTGCAAATGTACATCGATAGGCCTAAAACTTTAGAATTATCTCTTTTTTTTTCATGCGAAAGAGTACCGCTATCTTCTTTCTCCTCATTTATTCAAAGATACTTCGCTGCTAAAGTTCAAATAATAATTGATTCCATCTATTTTCTTCCTGTGCCACTTAATATGGTGAGCAATGATCAATTCATGCAAGTGCGAATTAAGATTCAAGCACACGAGATAATTTTACTTTTAGTGGCCTAAGAGTTAATGCTTTACAACAAAGACTTGCAACACGATCTTATAATATTTACATGTTGATCAGATATCCCTTGTGTGTTTAAATAAATTGCAGCATTTTATTGTTCTTGGTCTTCGACTTGTATCTTTGATCACTATTGTCTACTGATACAAATTTAAGGTATGTATGAAGAGTCATGTACGTCGATAAATGTACATTTGAAAAGATGAGTAGTCTGTAATGAAATACAAGTCTTCCAGAGATACATGCAAAGATTACGCCTGGAAATGTTGTAACGGTTTGAGGCGTTTCACACCGGCGCGGCAGACCAAGACACGGAGGGATACATGCAAAGATTGCGCCTGAAAATATTGTAACGATTTGAGGCGTTTCACACCGGCGCGGCGGACCAAGACACGGAGGGATACATGCAAAGATTACGCTCGAACATGTTGTAACGGTTTGAGGCGTTTCACACCGGCACGGCGGACCAAGACACGAAAGCCAACACCATTCCAATATCTTTAGAAAATCTTGGTCAAAGCATTGTGTATTTAAATACCAATGGAGTATATATGTAACATATCGTATAATCAAGATTCTCTAAAGATATATAGTTCACATTAAAGTATCGACAATGTGGAGTGGAGTAAAAGATATCTCGATTATTAATATCAAAATTATTTATTAAATATATAGGTAAATACCATAAACCATGATAGATCATTTTGAGGTCATGGAATAAGGGAAAAGATGAGTAGTATGTAATGAAATACAAGTCTTTGAGGGGTACATGCAAAGAGTGCTCCTGAAAATGTTGTCACAGTTTGGGACGTTTCACACCGGCGCGGCGGACCAGGACGCGGAAGCCAACACCATTCCATATCTTTGACTAATGTTATAGGATTTTAAATACGGTATATGTGAAGTATGATTGTAAATATACGTATATCAGATGTACGATTGTAAATATACGTTTAGAGATATGCACAATTTAAATTTTCAATCTTCAAGAGATAAGAATGATCAAAACTTAAATAGTTTGATCAAATCTTGGTACAAGCATTGTATACTTAAATATCAAAGGAGTATATATATAACATATCATATAACAAAGATTTCCTCAAGAAATTCACCACATTTTTCTATGCAAAAATTGCTCCTGAAAATGTTGTAACGGTTAGGGGCGTTTCACGTGGGTGCGGCGGACCAGGACACGCGAGGCCAGGACCATTCCATATCTATCATCACTATTGTATATTAAAATGGAGTATATCAGAAGTATGATTGTAAATAGGCGTTCTGCAGATATGCAAATTTTAATTTTCAATCTTCAAGAGATAGGAATGATCAAAACTGAAATAGTTTCATCCTATCTTGGTCCAGGCATTGTATATTTAAATATAAAAGGAGTATGTATAACATATCATATAACAAAGATTTCCTCAAGAAATTCACCACTTCTTTTTTCTATTGATGACTTCAATCGAAATAAAAGATATCTCAACTATATAAAAATAAATGCTATAAAATTTAGCACAAAGTACATAATAGATAATTTTGATGTTATGGAATAAGGGAAACTATACTATAAGTTTTGGGGGCGAAATAGTTTGAAGATGAGTAGCCTGTAATGAAATACAAGTCTTTGAGGGGTACACGCAAAAATTTCTGCTAAAAACGTTGTAACGATTAGGGCGTTTCACACGGGCGCGACGGACCAGGACGCGCAGGTGAGGACCATTCCATATCTTTCATCACTATTGTCTATTAAAATGGAGTTAAAATGTATAACAGGGGTATGAGTGTAAACGCGTTTAAAGATATGCGCAATTTTAATTTCCAATCTTCAGGAGATATGGATGATCAAAACTAAAATAGTTTGATCAAATGTTTGTCAAAGAGTGGTATATATTTAAATACAAAAGAGAGTATATTTAACATATCATACAACAAAGATTATCTCAAAATATTCACTGCATTTGTCTATCGATGACTTGGACCGTAATAAAATATATCTCAACTAATAATATGAAAATTATTTGGTTTAAAAATAGATATAATGCTATAAAATTTAGCACAAAGTACATGACAGGTCATGTTGATATAAGTAGTGTGTAATGGAAATACAAGTCTTTGAGGGGTATTATGCAAAGAATGCTCCTGAAAATGTTGTAACGGTTAGGGGAGGCGTTTCACACGGGCACGGTGGACCGGGACGGGCAGACCAGCAAGCACCTTTCCATATATCACCCCACCACCATCTTCTCTTTTCCTTGCTGCCGCATTCCCTCCTCTCCCAGGAACAGTCGGTCCCCATGGTCCGCAAGGAGACGGCCATGCGGCTCCCGCCCCAGCACCAGGGCCTGGAGGTCAAGATCCCCAGCTACTTCCGCTGCCCCATCTCCCTCGACGTCATGCGGTCGCCGGTGAGCCTCTGCACCGGCGTCACCTACGACCGCGCCTCCATCCAGCGCTGGCTCGACTCCGGCAACACCACCTGCCCCGCCACCATGCTCCCGCTCCCCTCCACCGACCTCGTCCCCAACCTGACGCTCCGCAGCCTCATCTCCCGCTGGGCCGCCTCCGCCGCCTCCTCCTGCTCCCCCACCGGCTCCAACTCGGCTGATTCCACCGCAGCACGGGGATGGAGCACCCCGCGAGTCTCGTCCGGACGGTGGCCTCCTCATCCTCCGGCGACGGCAGCGACCTCGCCGCCGCGCTCCGCGAGCTCTCGGCGTACCTCGGCGACGACGACGTCGATGACTTCGAAAAGAACGCGATTTTGGGCGCCGGCCGCGCCGCGGAGACCGTCGCGTCCGTCCTCCGTAGGAAGGGCGCCGAGGACGTCGCCGGCGTCGAGGCGGCGGTGCGCGTGCTCGCCTGGATCGTGGCCTCCGACGGCGTCGACGACGCCAACAAGAAGCGCGTGGCCGCCGGCCTCGCCGCCGACGCGCCGGCGGCGGCGCGGTCGCTGGCGCGCGTGATGCGCCGCGGCAGCTGCCTAGAGGCGCGCGTCGACGCGGCTAGGCTGGCCGAGGTCCTCCTCGCCACGGAGGAGGCGAGGACCGCGGAGTCGCCGGAGCTGGTGGCCGAGCTGGTGCGCCTCGTCGGCCACGCCGACGAGAAGGGCGCGCTGGACAAGAACGCCCTCGACGTAGGCCTGTCCTGCCTCGACGCTATCGCGACCTCGCGCCGCGCGCCGGCGGCGGCTCGCGGCGAGCTCATCCGCCTCGGCGCCGTCCGCGCCGCGGCGCGCGCGCTCGGCTCCGCCGCGACGGAACCTGCCTCCGCCGCCAAGGCGCTGCGCGTCCTCGAGTTCGCCGTGAGCTGCGCGGAGGGCCGGGCCGCGCTATGCGAGCTCGCGGAGGAGGCCGTCCCGGCGGTGATCGGGAAGATGATGAAGGCCGGGCGGGACGGCGCGGAGGCGGCGGTGGCCGTGCTGTGGGCGGTGTGCCACCGGTACCGGGACCGCCGGGCGTGGGACGCGGCGGCGGCGGCGGAGGGCGGGCTGACGAGGCTGCTGCTGCTGATGCAGAGCGGGTGCTCCCCGGCGGCGCGGCAGATGGCGCTGGAGCTGCTCAAGATGTACAGGGTGAACGGCAAGAGCTGCTTGGCGGGGTACGACACCAAGACCACCCACATCATGCCCTTCTGATGCGCCGGTGATCCAATGGTCGATCAGCTGAACAACCGCAGGAAACAGGGGAGCATGTTCTTGGTCCTCTGGGTAGTTCTTCATTTCTTTATTTTGATGTAATTGGATAGAGAAACAAAGAATTGGTTCGTGGAGGGGAGAGGGAGAAGAAGAATAACCTGTCCATGCGTAGGGAGTTTTGACAGGAAAACATGATGCAATGGGAAAACTGAACAAAAGAGTTGATTTGTTGGCCAAAATATTGAAAAGACTGCAGGAAAAGACGTCATCAGAGCGAAATGATCAAACTGCGAGTCGAAGCGATCAGCATCACGAGATCATCAGACTTTGCACGACCCGCATTCAGATTTGCAATCAATCCCCTGGGGTTACGTTTCTCAAATGACTGGTTTTCATTCGATTCATTAAGGCCCCGTTCGTTTCACCTCTAAAAATTTAGAATCTTCGTCACATCAAAGAGAATCTTACTATTTAGTAGTAATTTTATTAATTTAATAACAAAACCTATGTCACGACCCCCTCTAATTTGCGAGACGAATCTAATGATCCTAATTAATCTATGTTTTGCTACAGTAATGCTACGAGTAAACATCTTCTAATAACACTATAATTATCCTCGTTGGATTCGTCTCGTGAATTAGATAGGAGGGTCTGTAATTAGTTTGAGATTAGACTTTATTTAATACTCCAAAATAATAAAATTCTCTTTGATTTGACCTCTAAAAATTAGATAGGAGGAAACGAACAGGCCCTAAGAACAAACGTTATAACGCAACAAACGTCGTAGTCTGCGCCGTGTGGAACATTCATTTGTTAGCAACGCTGAAAACATATAAACTGCACACGGCGTGCTCACTACTGCGTCAGTGAGCGAGAAAGGATAAGGTTTAAGCGGCGCATCTCCACGTCGGCGCCAGACTAAAACTCCTGTTGGATTTGACCCTCGGGGGATCACGTCACGTCTGGTTCACTCCACCCACCGACTGAAGCATCATGAGCAGGAGTCAGGAGTGGAGTGAGGTGAGGGCCTTGAGTCGTGTCTTGCAGCCAACCATGGTACGGCATCATTCCTGAACGCATTGGAGCATTCCGCACCCCGGTGTGATTACATCTTTGTACATGAGCTAATAATGTCAGCCTTTTTTCATTAACCGGATTCAAGACATGGTTACCACCGCGTCCTAGATAGAGTAGCCAGAACAATGGTGAAGGCCTTGGTCCATACACGGAACTTCCACACGGTCACAGCCAGCCTGCCTACTAGTGCTCTTCTGTACGCGTCTGTCCAGAGTAATCCCTGGAACTTGCGCGTCGCGCCAGGTGCTGTTGCAGCGGAACGAGGATCCAGTTTTTGCTGTGGAATCCAGTTAGCTCCAGACTGTGGTGAATTGTTTTGGTGCGGTAGGAACAACAGCGGACACGAGGAACCCGAACGGTTGCCGACTCACGCGGGCGGTGTTGAATCGGTCGAGAAAGAGAAAAGGGGGAAGAAGTGAGCTGTGGCTTGCGCGTGCCGCGGAAGGTGCCACAAGCTGGCCATGCGCCAGCCTCCGCGAGTCCGCGTCATGTAGCACACCACAGCACGCATGCTTCTTCTTTAAAGCTGGCTGATCACTCGGGGGCAAACAAGGCAACGAGCGCTCTGCTCTGCTCTGCATGTCGTAGTGCTGGCAAGTGCGGTGCGGACGTACGCAGGTTGGCCACTTCCGTGGGCGCTTCTCGTTACCCGATCGACGCGAAAGCCTGCTGCGCTGCTGAACCGGGCACAACGCAGCAGCAGTTTCGGCCAGCTCTCCTCCGTGTTCACGGACGGTGGAGTGAAAGGAATTGTGAGCGGCCGCACCGCCGCCGACGTCAACTTGCCTTCCTTCAATTCAGAGCAGAATCGGTGCTCACGGTTTCACCCGACGCCGGTGCTCTGAGCGGTGTGCCACTGGTACAGGGACCGCAGGGCGGGGGCTGATGGAAGACGAGCAGGGCGGGCGAACGTCGATGGAGCTTCTTTCCTGTACTATGCGTCAAACTTGTTGAGCGTCGTGCCAGGTGCGCGCACCCCTGCTGTCGCCTCGCCTCTTCTTGGCTTACCTGTTTCGTCAAGTCTCTTGTTCCGAGAGAGAGAGAGCCGTGACGGAATTCTGAGCGGCCGCCCGGTCAATGCGTAAACTTGCCTTCCTTTTAATTCAGAGCAGAATCGGTGCTCTCATTCCGGTGTCACGGGCACACCAGGCTCTCACGGTTTCCGGGTCTCGCCGGAAACGCAACGCTGCTCTCAAAGGTACGGTACAGGGCGCGCTGGGGACCACGAACGAACAGAGCGCGGGTGCTCGCCGCCTGCGAGGCAGATGGCGATGGAGCTGCCCAAGGAATAAGAGCTGCATAAAACTTTCAACCGATCGTTCGACACGAAATAAACTTGCGCAACATGCCTGCGGGGCACGGGAAGCCTGAATGGCTGTCAGCTCACGCGGACGGAAGAGCTTGGAACGAGATACAGCAAAAAAGAGACAAGTGAGCCGTGTTGCTTGTGCACGCCCTGAGGAAGGACCGAACGGAACGGAACAAGGCACTACTACCGCACTGGTACTATTTTAGGTTTTTTTTTTTTTTGAAACAAGTACTATTTTAGGTACTACTGACTGACGAGTGACGAACCTGACTTTCTTTGAGTGTTGACGGCCCGATGATCGCAGGTTGGCCATGCGTTAAGCTCCACGTCGATCATGAACTACTCCTTTTATTTTTCTTCTTTTTATATAAGCTCATCAGTTGGAGTTGGAGCAACGCACGGATCACCTGTTGTGGTTGCGAGCGAGTACGTACGCGTGCAGCTTGGCAACTTAATTTGGTGGAGATAGATTTTTTTTCCACACCGTTTGCGTGCTGCTTGCTGTTAGTCTGTTACCGAACTCGATCGCTCCTTGGGCCGTTTGGGCACGGTGCCGGACGCGCATGGATCCGCAGACGGTTCATCCGCTGGAAAGCCCAATGGCCAAGGCAGGCTTGGCTTGTGTTGCCGACGTCAAACCTCCGTCTAAAGCTGGCCATTTGGGCCGTGCTTTTGGGCCGCCCAGAAGCCCGCAAAAAAGCACGGCACGCCTCGAAATAATTTCGGGCCGGGTCGGCACGGCCCGAGGTGTCGTGCCGTGCTTGGGCCGACGGGTGGCCCGACGGGCGGCACGGGCACGGCCCGTTTAGGCCTTGGCCCGGTAAAGCACGAAAATGACCTATTTAGGCACGGCCCGAAAATAACTTATTTAAAATATATATGGTTTCTATACAAACATTAACCTATCGGTGGCTTGGTGGTAAGTCTTTTGTCTAGTAACTAGAAGACTCGAGGTTCGAATCCCACTAAAACTCCATATTTCTTCACCATTTTTGCTCAATTTAAACGTTAATGGGCCGGCGTGCCTAACGGGCCGAGCATGCCTAACGGGCCTATCGGGCCGGCCCGACATGGCTCTGTGTAACTCGTGCTTGTGTCGTGGGCCGACGGCCCGGCATGTGGGCCGGCACGACACGGCCCGAAATGAATTCCGTGCCGTGCTCGGCCCGAAAAGAAACGGCCGTGCCTTGGCGTGCCCGGGCCGGGCCGTGCCGGGCGGCCCGTTTAGACGAGTATACCGCCGTCTATGCTCGAATCTTTACGGGGCACGACTAATGATGACCAAACGGGCCGGGCTAAACGGGCGAGGCCCGAAGCACGCTTTTTGGTCCGACTCGAACCCGACACGAGCACGGATTGGTTTCGGGCCGGTCGGCCGGCTCTGCACGCGTCGGGGCCGTGCTCGGGCCGGGGTAGGGCACGACGGGCGGCCCGGCCCGGCACGGATTGAACGCGGACCGATGAAGCCCGACGGGCCACACTTTTGGCCCGATAAAGCACGGCACGAAATTAAATAATATACATGTGTTATACTTAACACTAATGGTGAAGTGCTTTAGTGGTAAAGCATGTGACTTGTACCTTAGAGATTCAAGGTTCAAATCTCCATCTTGCTATGTTTTTATCTATTTTTTCAAGTTTTTTAACATTATTGGGCTGAAAAATACTTATTGGGTCGTTAAGCCCGTGGTCTTAACGGGCCAGGCACGGTCCGAATAGCCCGAAAAAACATTTTCGGCGTCTAGGCCCGTGGGCCGCACGGCACGGCCCGAAAGTAAATTAGTGCCGTGCCGGCCCAAAATGTAAATGGGCCGAGCCTTTTCGGGCTCGAGCCGTGCCGTCTTGCGGCGGCCGTTTGGCCATGACTAGGCACGACGTCGGGCTCCGGTTTCGTTTCACGGGCGCCGCCGGGTCTGCATTCTTTCTCTATCGAGGTTCTTTTTGAAATCTCTATCGGGTTCAAGCGTGGTGGCATAACAACGTAATGCTTCACAAGCCTAATGGCCGCTGTTGGGCTCGCGATACGGACAATGGGTGTGTTCGTTTCCTAGGTCTAAATTTTAGAGCTATCACATCAAAAAGAATCTTATTATTTAAGAGTATTAAATAAAGTTTAATTATAAAACAAATTACAGGCTCCTAGACTAATTTACGAGACGAATCTAATGAGGTTAATTAAGTCGTGATTAGAAGATGGTTACTCGTAGCATCATTTTAGCAAAATATAGATTAATTAAGCTCATTAGATTCATCTCGAAAATTAGCACCAATCTGTCAATAGGGTTTTGTCATTAAATTGATCGAAATATTCATAAATAATAAGATTCTCTTTGATGCGACGATCTGTAAATTTGTAGAGAGAAGAAACGACCACACCCAATGATGAGGACATGAAGAATGCAACGTGGGCGTGTGTTTGCAGATGCGACAGAATCAGAACGGACAGTCACATGGGCCACAGATTGTAGCGAAATGACCTTAATGGGCCGAATTACAACTTCGATCGCTCGGCCCGGCCTGCTTCTCCAGTTTCTCTCGTACTACATGTGTACTTGAGTGGAGCCTGGATCCCCTGTCTGCACTGCGGGCCGCAAGATTGACGCTTCTGGAAGTTCGGGTCACAACGGAAACAAGAACCGCCATCTTCCTGGCAATCTTCACTTCGATACGTGTACTACACATTTTGCCGTGCCTCGGCGCAGATCGGCACTGCTACTACTACTGCTGCAAGGGACACGAACTCAAACCTGAGGCCCTGTTCGTTTCCCTCCTTTTAAAATTTAGCACTGTCACATCAAAGAGAATCTTACTATTTATGAATATTTCGATCAATTTAATGTCAAAACCCTTTTAGAGATTAATGCTAATTTTCGAGATGAATCTAATGAGCTTAATTAAACTATGTTTTGTTAAAGTGTTGCTACAGTGAACCGTCTTCTAATCATGACTTAATTAACCTCATTAGATTCGTCTCGTGAATTAGTCCAGGGTCTGTAATTTATTTTATAATTAAATTTTTTTAGTACTCATAAATATTAAGGCAGTTGATCGGCTGAACTAGCAGCCGCCGTGGCCGTGGGCTGTGGCTGCAACAGCCAATAGTAACCAGCTACGGCTGTTGGAAAAAAATTTTAGTGATGGATCTTCTATACCATGTAACTATATAGCCAATCAAAGGGTCGTGAGCCAACACATGTGGTTAATATACAAACTGGTTAAATGACTAGCAAAAATAATTTTACAACACCAACAAGACTGAATTGTTACTCAATAAATTTTTCATCGATGACACTCAGGCAAGTTGTCAAACTAAACAATAAGTTAATCCTGTTACAAAATGACAATCTTGTAAAAGCATATCTTAATTACGGGCATAGAGACCGGCTGCAATCCAATCACGAACAATACTAATGTCATCCGTGAATGTAGCACTGTAACCAATATTGTGCTTCTTCGGTAGCCTGCATAGGCCATCAAGGAGAGTCTGTCATCCACATCCATATCCGGTTCGTTGTTGTCCAATGCAAAATTATGGAGGACGAAGCATGCAACAATAATCTTTGATTGCTTGTCCATAGGATACGAGTGGAATACCTTTTAGAATCTGCCACTTATTTTTCAGAACACCAAACGAACGTTCAACAACATTCCGCAAAGAAGAATGGTAGTAATTGAAAAGCTCACCGCAGTTTTCCGGACATTTCTCATTAAACTCTCACAAATGATACCTATTCTTCCGATACGGGGCCATGTAACCATGACGTAGTGGGTAACGAGAATCTACCAGGTAATACTTACCTACACAACAACATGAGTCAAGTTTCGTGCATTAACCTTGTACATAAAAAAAAATACTTGTCTTTTGGACTCGGTACGAACCTTAGGGTGGGTGTGGAAAATATTTTGAGTGGTTTGTCGCCTCCCCGAATACAACCATGTCATGAACGAGACCCCCTTTTACCTGTTGCAACAAATGTAAACCGCATATCCATGTCACATACAGCCATGACATTCTCGCTAGTGAACCCTTTCTCGTTGATAAAATCATCATGTGCGAGACTCGTGTACTCGTCACTCGGAATAAGAGTTCCATCTATGGCTCATATACATCCATCAAAATATGGTGAGAACCTACGTAGTTTCGGATGCACATTTGTGAAAGTACTGTCTCGTCGGCTTAATAATTGTACGTGCATAAGATATCATAACCTCCAAAGACCTCTCCAAATTTCCTACTCACCGTATCTTGTGACCTACCAAATTGCTCGGACATCTGTCTTTGGCTTTGTCTTGTTCCACATGCCCATAGGAACATCGCTAATGCTTCTATTGATTCACATTGACTTGTTGATTTCAAACCATGATTAGTCACCAATATGTTATGTAACTTGTGGAATGCAGTTGGATGAAGACGGAAATTTTTGCAGCACTTCTTGCTGTTGGAGAGTTTAAGAGCTACCCATTGACGACCTGTTAGCACTTGTATCGGCAATGGAGCATCTTGAACTCGACCGCCGCTGGACCTTAAACATATTGCTGCAGCTAATAAACCAACAAGTTACACCCATATCCCACCAAGTGGCGTCGTCTTCGATGTGGCCTCGTTGTAGAACTTGTGTTGCTCGAGGTTTCAGAACTTGACATTCTGAAAACAAGAAAATATTTGTTAGGCAACACATGAGTACTACGTACGAACTGCATAATATGTTAAGAATTACACATTACCTCTGTTTGACCTGTCCCTGTCCGATCATGCACAAATTATTTCTTCTAAACACCCTCCACTTCATAAGAGAAATGAACCAATGAGCAATACAACATTAATTAATTGTAAACATGGAGAAATATGTGAGAAGGTCAACACAACTGAATAATGAAGGAAGTGACAATTTCGCACAATGTTTCTAGTAAGTGACAACAAGATAGAAGTTCTAGTGTTACACACAAAGAAACATGCTGCTGGATGCCATACCAGCTGGAGCATAACACATACAACAAGGTAGAAGTTCTAGCGTTACACACAAATGTACATGCATCCATCTCACTTCTTCCTTGTATTTTTCCATGTCCATTTCAGCCATGCAAGACGATTCTCCGGGGCACGAAATGATCGAAATGATGCCCGGCGTGCTGCTGACCGAAACAACTCGGTGGCTATGAAGTATAGCTCAGAACCTTGATCAACACCATCTTGTTCGACAAGTTGTAGCAGTTGTGTAATTTCATCTTGCTCTCGACTCGACCGCACTACTTTCATTCCTACTCTTTTCCAGACATGCTCTCCGACAAGTGTTCGAGGTAGTACTCCACATTCTTAGTCCTTTTTGCTGGTGGGCTATCAACCACTTGCTCCTTTCTAGCCCTTTGAGAGTGATGGCTGTCGGTGTGCTGGGATCGGGGGCCCCCACACCGCCTACTACCTAAGCGCAAGCCGCAGAAGCTCCGCAAGATGCCAAAGCCAAAAGCTAGAAGACAAAATCCTTGCATGCATGCAAGGGAATCTTCTCTCTCCACCTTGGTGGCTTGCGAGAGAAGGGAAAGGGGGAAGGCCCAAGGCAACTCTCAACCTCCAACCACCCGCATTTATTTTTCTCGTACCGCCCAATGTGGGGATTCCCTCTTGGCTTATAAAAGAGGAGGTCCCGGGGCAAGCAAGGGGGCGGCCGACTCTCTTACGAGAGGAAGCCATGCTCTTCTTCTTCCTCTAGATAGAGCGCCCATTGGAGCCTCTCCTAAGCTCCATCCGAGGAGGACATTGGAGAATACACACACACTAGCAGGACGTAGGGTATTACGCACCCGGTGCGGCCCGAACCTCGAATAACTCCCCGTGTTCTTACTCATTTCAATCATCTACGCTAACGCGCGAGCAAATCCGTTCTTCCCCGAACCTATCCCAAGGGAGCCTTGACGGGCCCCCATTTGGAGGTGTACTCACACACCGACATTTTTGGCGCGCCAGGGAAGGGGGAAAGAGGCGATGTTTTCCCCATTCTTCGTTTGTAGATCTTGCTTTTCTTCGATTTGGAAAACTCTGTTTTTCCCCTTTCCGCCCGTTTTGCTTTGTCTTTGATTAAGTTAACCTCACTTTGTTTGTTCTTGCTATGAACGTTGGGTGGAATCCTTGACGCCGCGAGACACGCCCTTTGGGCGTCGCGACTCGGCGACGCTCGGGGGCTCCTATCACCCGCGGTAGCGGCGATGGCGCTCGGAAGCGCGTCCACGACGACACCGGGCACGCCGTGTCGACGGTTGCGGCTACCCGGGCGAGCAGCAGGTCCCCGGATAGCATGCGGAAGACCCGAGCGGGTCTCCGACTACCGGACGACGTCTCCGAGCTACCCGGGCGACGTCTCCGACTACTCCGGTGGGCGACGTCTCCGACTACTCCGGCGAGCGCGACTCCGACTACCCGGGCGACAGCGGCGGCTACTCGGGCGTGGCTCCGACTACCCGGATACGACGGAGACGGTTTGGCCTCACCTCCGGCCACCTCACCGACCGATCATAAATGTCGAAAAAACTATGGTACAGCTTGGAAGGGTTCTTGAAGTGGGGATGACCCCTGCGCACGCCCTGGTCGTCTCGTGCACCGAGATGAGGCCACCGCGTCGAGCCTCGTCAAAGGGCGAGACCCCGGGGACCAGAAATCTTGCGCCCTGCGCAATGAGATTATGGTACCCGGTCTAACCCGACAGGCCGACTACCGGTTCGGTCAAGTCAAGGCGCACGTGGCACCGGTGTGGTTCGGGGACGCCCCGGCTTCGAAACTCTTGTGATTGTGCCTAAGTATTTCCCACATAGATGATCGGGCAAAGAAGACATGACGACTATGACGGGGACAAGTTGACCTCATCGCCAACCACCTCGGCGTACGGCAATGAGCTCGCGGGCTCCTGTCGGTGTACCGGGATCGGGGCCCCCACACCGCCTACTACCTAAGCGCAAGCCGCAGAAGCTCCGCAAGATGCCAAAGCCAAAAGTTAGAAGACAAAATCCTTGCGTGCATGCAAGGGAATCTTCTCTCTCTCACCTTGGTAGCTTGCGGGAGAAGGGAAAGGGGGAGGCCCAAGGCAACTCCCAACCTCCAACCACCCGCATTTATTTTTCTCGTACCGCCTAATGTGGGGATTCCCTCTTGGCTTATAAAAGAGGAGGCCCCGGGGCAAGCAAGGGGGCGGTCGACTCTCTTACGTGAGGAAGCCATGCTCTTCTTCTTCCTCTAGATAGAGCGCCCATTGGAGCCTCTCCTAAGCTCCACCCGAGGAGGACATTGGAGAATACACACACTAGCAGGACGTAGGGTATTACGCACCCGGTGCGGCCCGAACCTGAATAACTCCCCGTGTTCTTACTCATTTCAATCATCTACGCTAACGCGCGAGCAAATCCGTTCTTCCCGAACCTATCCCAAGGGAGCCTTGACGGACCCCCATTTGGAGGTGTACTCACACACCGACAATGGCCAACACCGAAACGACCGACATTGTCATCGGATGGTGAAGCATTGTTATCTTCGCTTCCATGGCTTGGTGTTTGGTCTCCAATGCCACCGACGCAGAACATATTGCCTTCTTCAATTTCCGCAGTACCAAAAAGAACAGTCAACTTATCCTCATGTCTGAAGTGATCTCCTCCGAAACCGTGTTCAGCAAAGTCGACTATCCTAAAATAAAATGAATGAACAAAAGCAATATTAAGGACATGGCAAAAATGTACATTTCTATGCATTGAAGTTTTAATATAAAAACATATCAGTACCGCAATTTGATTATCCCACCACTCGTCATCCATGGTGATGGTACCGGTCACGACTATTCCAGCCACCTCCACTAGTCTGTCTTCACTTTTCTCCATACCTTATATAGTCTCTTGAGGCTATTAAATTTGTTCTCGCAGCTTGTTTCTTATCGTAACATTTTTCGGTTTCTTGGCGGAACTTTTTATATAAGTTGTTCCATCTAATTTTTGTTAGCCCCTTCTTCGGAACATAATTCAACTGTTCTTTCTCAGCAATGCACAGGTCCAAAAAAACCTTTGTAAGTTTGTCATCCCAGTCCGCACGTCCTCCAGCCATCTCGTTACAGTGTCCGAGTACACGACACCGAAGAAACAATTTGAACTGCTACATAAATTTGTAACTCCTAAAATCAACACCGAAGAAACAATTTGTCACCGTATAAATTCATCTATGAAGCACAAGAACTAAGCGAGACACCAACTGGACAATTAGCATTGAATAAATAGCATAGTCCGGTGTTCCATAATGCTACGGATGCACTAACCGCAAAAAAAAAAAAAATAGTGCTTCCGCCGCACACACCTAATTACATAGGGATGAAGAGGTGATGCATAGGATAATGTAGAAGCCGAATTAAAGCATGGAAACAGCTATCACAGATCCACGCAGGGAAAAATAAGACCAAAGCACCTACTCACGTTGGATCCGTAGGAGGACGAAGTGGCCGGATCGACACGACGCGGCGTCGTATTGTCGGTGGAGAAACAAGCTCTTTGACTTGGGGCGCTGGCGAGGTGGCGACGAGGCTGAGCCGGTCGACGGCGGTTGTAGGAGCTCCGCTCGGAGGCCACGTACAGGAGAGAGTTGTGGATAAGAAATCGCGTGAGTGAGCAGGGAACAGCGTATCCTTCGTTCGGCTGTCGCACGGCTGTTTTGGGCTGCAGCCGATCGGCTGGGCTGTGCAGCTGCAGCCCAAAACGCAGCAGCCAAGGGAAACGATCGGGCCCTAAGATTCTTTTTGATGTGAGTGTGACAGCTATAAAGTTTAGACTCCAGGTGAACGAACACACCCTGAGATGAGATGGATATCGACCCTGCCTGTCTGTCCTGCTGACGAACGTTCCGGTAAGTTCCACCTGGCCGTACTCGACTTTTCTCGAGACGTCCACTCCAACTGCTCGCGGATCTCAACGAAAAAGCATTCGCGCGGTGTACAGCTAACATGGCATTGTTGCCCCACCCTGCTCATCAGTAACAAAACTATCTCTCACCCTCTCCCAAGGTAAAAAGTCCCCAAGTTCTCTCTCTCTAAAAAAAAAGGTAAACAAAAAGTCCCAACTGAAAACCAACGCCCTGAAACTGTTGTGGTTTTAACCGGGCTTTTACTGCAACGCTGTGAGAAACACGTATCATGCGTCCCCCTCCCACGCGTGGCTGTGTGGCTCCTCAAAAGCATTTCCAGGAATCATGGCGCCCACGCGACGCTCCGGCTCCGCGGAAAAGAAAAGAAAGGGATCCCACCTATCGACCAATGAATCCGGCTACGCATCTACTCCATGACCATGAGCGAGGATGGAGACCATGCTACGACCGGAGCCCATGACGACATTTCCAGTGTACAAGGACCTCACCTCTAGCCAATAGAACAAGACGGGTCACCACGCCGAGCTCGCCAGTACGACGTGAAACCGTAAAATACGTCGTCCTGTCCCGTGGCAAGAGAGCAGATGAATGACGTACGTCTCCGTCGCATGACCTTTCTGGAAATGCGTGAGAATCTCATCTGCGCGGACGGGGAATTCACGCCACGGCCGAGGAGAGCCAGACAGCAGGGAGCGGCGTGCGTGCATTATGAGCTACTAGTAATATTTTTTCCCCCACAGTATATACAGTCATGTGCACGCGCAAAGGCAGCACATACTACTGCTTGGTGCGACGTCTGCAGCCATAAATCCGAGACCCAGTCACGTGCTCCTCACCTAATGTTCCCTTAATCGATCTAAACTACGCGCCCTCTAACACGGCCGCTGTCAGGCAGAGTCAACCTTTTTCTTGTGCAGACAGTACTACTACATTAGATGGTGATAATATTGACGTGATAGTCATCTCATGTTATAGCTGGTGGTCGATCGGTGAGGACAAAGCATGCATATGGCACAAGGTTAAAAGACACATTTATGAGGGTGCTATTTTTCATGATCATGCGGGGCGCAGAGAAGGCACCGTTTCAGTACCACCATCTCTTGTCAAAGCATGTGCCATGGATTCAGACTAGACCGAGCACGCTACTTTTCCATGACGTTCCGGGGCACCGGCACGCCAAACCTAGCAAGATCAGCCGCTAATGGATATCTCTGCCGAACCGTAATAACAGCGAGCGCTTGAGCTAGATCATCAGTGGTCCATGGCTAGACCGACGAATGCCTCAAGTGCGGTCGATAAGTATCATGCATGACAATTACTGCCTGCTGGTCATGGTGCTCGTACGAACTTGCTGCAAATCTCATTCTATAAAGTTGAGCAAATTGCTACAGGTCGTCCAACTTTGTTCCCAACGTCAAAATCTTGACGAAAATTTGTGGAAAACCATGCATCTTAATTAACGGCCGCGTTCCATGGCTCAGCACCAAGGGCAAACACAGGACTCTATTAACAGGCACACTCGCATATTTTAATACCAAACATTTCTTCTCTCTGAGACACTCGCGTATTTCTATACAAATATATAGGAGTATCTTGTCCACCGACACATGCGGTTCACCGAGACGGTCTTATGAATCTAGAGATATTTGTATACACCTGCTGTTTTTGGAAGTATTGATGGCGTGCCAAACGGCTCTAGCGCCGACTGCTGTGTGTTTTTCCGGGGGTTTTGTTTTTTGCCACGTCATTAACGACGAGCTGGGCAGGGGCATCTTGATTTCTGGCCGAGATGAATTTTTGCCTGTTTTTCTGCAGTTCGGCGAGGGGAAGAGGACAACTGCCTCAGCTTTTTCAGGAATGAACATCGATCCGATGTATGAATACGTTTCATCTTTTTTTTTTAAAAAAAAGGCCTTTTATTCAAGGTATAGTGCATATGTTTCGTCAGCCCATTTGTGGCAACATCCTCTCTGCTTCCCTCTGCAGAACGTGTATACTATACCATATTCTATAACTGTCATGTTCAGTACATGTAAACCTTTTTACTGCTGTACAAAGTATTCGGTATTCCTTGCCAAATGAGTTGATGAAGACCATCCGCACTGCTATACGGCAAGGATTGCGCTAAAGGGCGTGGAGTAGAAAAATAGAGTGAAACAGGCCGCAACGCGTGACGCTAAGCAAAACTTCAAAACACTGTAATGGCAAATTTGCGGCACAGGTAGCGTAATTGATTGCCAAACGCTATCCGTTGTTGGCCAGTAGGATGCATGCACATAACAGATGGATTTTATTTATTAGATATAATAGTTGGAGGAAATAAACAAAATATATGATAGTTGGGTATAGAGTAAGTATATAGAATAACAGAGGTGCGAGAGAAGTTGACGTAGAGTAAAAAGAAGTTGATGATGTGGATAAAATATTCTTTTTAGAGTAAAAATATAGAGCAGTAATAGTATGGTAATAGTACTAACTGCGAGGTGGAGCAAATTAAATCGTCTTTTTTCATTATTTTTGAGGTCTTGCAGCAATCACTCTCTTTTGTTCTTCAACAGACCCAGCAACTAAAAAAAATGATAATTATTAGTTAGAATAACCATACTCAGTTTTGGAACGAACTCCTTTACTTCAAGATTTACTTTCCAGAATTTTGGACTTACTCTTTTTTCTAACCTATTCATATAAATGCTTATTTGTGATGGAAAAGTTTGATGGGCACATTGTACAAAGGAATACTGTAAATTACATTATGTGAAGAAGAGGAAGAACAAATGGCTGAAATCGAGCATAATGTTAATCCATATGATTAGTTCTGCTCTGTTTAACTATTTTAATGACTTGTATACCTTGTCCTCAAGTGTCTTGTGTTTCCACATCTCCATTCAATAGTTCATTGCTTGTACCGCCACCCGTTTCTAGGCTAATGAGAGTAAAAGGCTCGTTCTGAAGACTTGTTGATAAGATTGAGCCACCAACCAGAGCGGGAGCAGTGCAGAGAGTGTGATACAGTTACACAACTTGCGAGCTCGAGACGTGTCACTTTCCGGACGCAGGTATATATGTCGATCAATCACTGTGAGACGGTCATGCATATGGTAATTAATTAACGTAAAATGTGAAATGTGGGGTAGGTTCCCCTCCTTGTTAACTAAGCGGCGTTGTAGAAAATGAAGCACCACGAGAGCATGTGAATTTTCCTGCTCGCGTTTGCTTTGCAGCTTTGGGTGCACGTGCAGAACCGCGACGTCTCAAGTCGGACGTCATTTTCCTGATTGTAACTAACAACTCGAGAAAGAGAGAGATTCCCGTGGAGCCACGTTCTCGGTGATCGGTCGAGGCCAGCTACTGTAAAATAGCAAAAGATCTTGGTTATTAATTACCACCTTGTACTTAGTTAAAGGGGACAGGAACAGTATTACTACTTACTAGCAAGCATCATTCTCTGTTTAAAGCAGTAGAGCCGTGTGATCTGGATGGGCCGCCTTTGTGTCACATGCGTCCCTCCGCTGTGCACCGCTCCATCACTACACAACAATTCGAGGTGCCTGCTCCACGGCTGCTGCACTGCATGCACCCCCGCAAATAATGCGTTAAACAAATGCGTGCATGGCACCTGCTCCAGCCAGGGCCCCGGCCGGGTAATGAACCCGGTGCTGGTTGTCCTTGGTGTCAACCGGTTCAGACGGGCGCCGAAGCAGTGCAGTGACCAACGGCGAAGCCGCCTCGCCTCGCCTCCCCCACATGCGCGCCGGGCCCAGCAGTGCCGCGCCGCGCGTGTATATTAAGCAGCGGCAGGGGCGGCCTTCGTCCTCAGCCCACCGCACACTGATCACCACTGAAGCAAGCGGAGAGTGTTGAGCGAGTGAGGATGAGGATGGGCGGCAAGGCCGCGCTGGTGCTGGCCCTGGTGGCCGTGAGCCTGGCCCTGGAGATCCACGCCGACGACACCGGCTACGGCTACGGCCCCGCCCCAACCACCCCGACGCCCTCGCCGACCACCCCGTCGCCGAGCCCCAAGCCCGAGAAGCCGCCCAAGGGCGGTTACAAGCCGCCCAGCTCCGGCGGCGGCAGCGGCAGCGGCCCCAAGCCCGAGAAGCCGCCCAAGGGCGGCTACAAGCCACCCAGCTCCGGCGGCGGCAGCGGCAGCGGGCCCAAGCCCGAGAAGCCGCCCAAGGGCTACAAGCCGCCCAGCTCCGGCGGCAGCGGCCCCAAGCCCAAGCCCAAGCCGACCCCGCCCACGTACCCCACTCCCACTCCCACGCCCACGCCGCCCACCTACACTCCCGGTCCCAAGCCCACGCCTCCGACCAAGCCACCCAAGCCCACTCCTCCCACCTACACTCCGGGCCCCAAGCCCAAGCCGCCGACCAAGCCTCCCAAGCCCACTCCGCCAACCTACACCCCGTCGCCGAAGCCCCCCAAGCCCACTCCCCCGACCTACACCCCGTCGCCAAAGCCACCGAAGCCCACTCCGCCAACCTACACCCCGTCACCGAAGCCACCAAAGCCATCTCCCCCGACCTACACCCCGTCGCCAAAGCCACCAAAGCCCACTCCCCCGACCTACACCCCGTCACCGAAGCCGCCCAAGCCCACTCCGCCGACCTACACCCCGTCACCAAAGCCGCCCAAGCCCACTCCCCGACCTACACCCCGTCACCGAAGCCGCCCAAGCCCACTCCACCGACGTACACTCCATCCCCCAAGACCCCGACCCCGTCCCCCAAGCAGCCGTCGCCGCCGACCTACACGCCCAGCCCCAAGACTCCCAACCCGCCGTCGACGTCCTACACTCCCAGCCCGCCGCCGCCGCCCTACTACAACTGAGACTAGTCCCCCGCCGTCGAGCGGCCCGGAGCATAGGTAACGTGATCGACAGACCCACCAACTTGCATTGCATGAATACTCTTACAGTTTCAGTATCTGCCAAAACGGTTGCTTTGACAAATAACAACGGTGCTTCTATTTTCTCGTGCAGAAGGTGATGCAAGAGTTGTGCGCCGGGAGCAAGCATACCTCGAGCTGATGAGGCCTTCATCAACTGTTGCATTGTGTTTTGCTGCTGCCAAGCAAGGGCCAACCTTATCCTAGCTAGAGGAGAATAATACGCAGATAGCGCTGCTCCCTCTGTGTTTCCCTTCGTCCCTCTTCTTTTATTTTCCGTTCCTCGTCGATCAGTCGTTTCTTAACAGCCGCCGTGTATTCTGTGGTGGGTAATGGGTATTGTACCGTGGTGTTACTCCGGTCTGTCAAACCATATAATAATAACCTGGAAATGAAATGCAACCCTATTGTTTCCTCGATCTACTTCTTCCTCCCCTGCGCGTTACCAGAAATGCTTGTTTTATAGTACTGTGTTTACGATAAGCTCCAGAGCAAGACGTATAACTCTACTAATAGTAATTTCTTTAAGCCCACGAGACGATAAATAATCACTTGGCAGTGGAGATTCGAGAACCACCATTGATGATGTGCAGTGGCAGCGCATGCAAGCCAGTCTCCATCTCCACGCGCTGCTCCGGTTCGGCAGAGCACGGTGCGCCCATGCTGCCGTATCGTCGGAGTTCCTCCCGAGATCTAGGAGACACAAATGCGTCTAGGTGCATTGTGTTCACGAACAAAATGGCGTCTAGGAGGATTCCAGCGAGCTTGAACCATAATTACTGTGCGTTTCTTGCAATCTACTACTGCAAGTTGCAGAAACTATTAGACTACCCGCACTCGTCGTACTTTAAACCCATCCTTTAAAAGGAATATTCTGTCCTAGTCATCAAGAATCTCTTCTCTATCTCCGGGTTCACTGCACCCGTTCATACTCTATAATCATCCTCTATATCAACTACCTAATATTTTATTCAACAATCTTCAACTACCATATCCTTTCATCTCTCCTCCCCTTTTCTTTTATTTTTCCTCATCTTTCCCTTTTTACAATAGATTAAAATTTCAATTTTTAATTAAACAATAAAAGTTTTTTATTTTTCTCATTTCCTTTTTTCTTTTTTCCTTTTTCTCTTTTTTCTTCTCCCTTCTTCTCCCTTCTCTCTCCCTCTCTCCTCCTCTCCTCACCTACCCTCGCGCATCTCTCCCTCCTCTCCTCCATCTCCCCCACGCCGCCTCCCTCCCCAACGCCGCCCGCCGGCCGGCCTCGCCTCCCTCCCCGCGCGCGCCGCCCGTGAGCCGCCGCCGGCCGGATCTAGGCCCGCGCGCCCCACCCCCTCGCCTCCCCGTCTACCCCGCACGCAGCCCCGCCCGTGAGCCGCCGCCGGCCGGCCTCGCCTCCCTCCCCCCGCGCGCCGCCGCGTGAGCCGCCGCCAGCCGGATCTAGGCCCGCGCGCCCCACCCCGTCGCCTCCCCGTCTACCCCGCACGCAGCCCCGCCCCGCCCCGCCGCTATCCCGCCGGCCGCCCTCCACGCGCCCGCCGCCGCCTCCTCTCCCACGGGCCCGCGCGCGCGCGCCGCCGGAATCTACCACGCGCCGCCGCCGCCTCCTCTCTCCCGCGGGCCCGCGCGCGCCGCCGCCGCCGCCCGGCGTCCTTCCCCACGGCGCATCCTCACCGACCTCGAGGCGAGCGGGTTCGGCGGCCGCGAAGCGCGGGTCCGGCGACGGCCCTAGCGCGCCGCTTCCTCTCTCTCTCTCTTCTCCCGCTCGGATGGCGCGGATCCGCTGGGATGGCGCGCGGGCCCCACGCCACGTCGGCCGTAGCGGGTCGTCCGTACGTCCGCTTGCCGAGGCGTGCGGGGCGTCGTCCCGAAGGATGGCGGATGGCTCCCGGTTCCCCGGTGCAGGAGATTTTACTCCATCTCGGTCCTTCGATACGGGGTGGCGTACTCCGGTGTAGCTAGTCTTAGCCCAACTACGTTCCCAAACTTCTCGGTGATGCAAAAAGAAAGAAAAACTAATGTGTATAATGATTTCATGGGGCCACCGGAGAAACAAACAAGAACAGATTCATCAGAAAAGGAAAACATGTAATACAAAAGAATCTTACTATTTAGAGTACTAAATAAAGTTTAATTATAAAATAAATTACAGGCCTCTAGACTAATTTACGAGACGAATCTAATGAGGTTAATTAAGTCATGATTAGAAAACGGTTATTGTAACATCACTTTAACAAAACATAAATTATTTAAGCTCATTAGATTCATCTCGAAAATTAGTACCAATCTATCAATAGGGTTTTGTCATTAAATTGATCAAAATATTCATAAATAATAAGATTCTCTTTGATGTGACGGTGCTAAATTTTAGAGGACAGCCGGAGCAAAAAAAAAAAATCTTTTTTATCATAGTGACGCTGGTGTACGACGACATGCTTTGTTTGTGTTATCTGTTGTCGTGCCCATGAGGGCCAGTCAAAAGCATGTCACCGCTTTTCTATCCCCTACACTGTTTGCGTTTTAAATAACTGAGGCCTGTGGTATCGCAGTAAAAAGGAAATCGTTTAAGGCCCTGTTCGTTTCCTGCCCTCTAAAAATTATACCCATCACATCAAAGAGAATCTTACTATTTAGTAGTACTTTTATTAATTTAATGACAAAACCTATGTCACGACCCCCCTCTAATTTGCGAGACGAATCTAATGATCCTAATTAATCTATGTTTTGCTACAGTGATGCTACAGTAAACATCTTCTAATAACATCATAATTACCCTCGTTGGATTCGTCTCGTGAATTAGATAGGGGTCTGTAATTAGTTTCGAGATTAGACTTTATTTAGTACTCCAAAATAATAAAATTCTCTTTGATTTGACCCTCTAAAAATTATATACCTGGAAACGAACACACCCTGAGCCCAAGATACACAGCTTCTTCCCATGCGACATACAAGTGTGGTAACTAGCGAATGGCTTTGTTGCACTCGAGCACGGGAAATCGATTGGCAACACTGCACACACCATATACGTACTGTATTGTTGTTGAATTATATTCCGCTCGCCGTAGTCTTGAGTTCACACGCTTGTGGAGCATCTTTTCCGTGCGGCCACATGGGCATGTCGATGGATGTCAGAGATCGTCCCTGGAATTACCTTGAGAAAAGAAAACTTTGCCTCCTGCCGCGCTGCTCACTGACAAAAGCACAAACATGCAAAAGTGGCAGGCGGAGGAAAAGAAAGAAATAATACTGCCAACATACTGCGCGTCAGAAATGATGCGTGAGAGATTAACCGGCTGAAAGAAGTCAGCACTCAGCACAGGTTAAAATGTGCAGAGGTTAACTGATTGAAAGCAGAAACAGAGGAGTATCTTGTTTACGGTGTGGAAAATGTCGTGCAGCAAGAACACAAGCAGTGATGCGTGTTCGACTAGGACTAGTCTCTAGTCTGGTGCGGTGAAAGATGAGCGCTCACGCATTAGTGATAACGGCCCTGTTGGGCTGGTATGATTTTAAGCCAAATGACCGTTGCTGCTGGCTGCTACTGCTCATACTAGTGATAGCTGGTGCTGGCTGTAAGTCAACTTTGGCTGAAAATCATGTCAGCAGCAGGCGCCTAAGGACATGTATAAGGAGAGTTCATTGTGGTCTCTTGGACATATGTATCCAAACAAAGAGACATAAAACAACTATAATCATACAAAGAAGAGACTCTACATGATGTCTTTTAATAAATGCATATTATTAATGATTGCATGACATAAATCGTCTCTTCACATGTACTACTCCTTACTAAATTGTTGTCACCATTGATTTTTTTCTTAAGTTTGACCATTTGTCTTATTCAAATAAAGTTTAAAAAATATGATATTTTTTCTTAGAATATGTTTTATCACTAAAGAAACTTAAAATATATCATATAATTTTTTTTATATTTAAAGAAATTTTTTGAATAAGACGAATGGTCAAACATCACGAAAAAAAGTCAATGGCGACAACAATTTATTAAAGGAGGGAGTACAACGGTGCTTAGAGTTGTCTCTTATATCGGAACACGTGATAGAGACCGTCTCTTCGTCAAGAGACCACCCAGCCATCTCTTCAAGGGTTAGAGAGGCTATTTGTAAAAATACATTACCACATCGGTTTAAGAGTCCGCTCATTTATTAGCGTTGTACATGTCCTAGCTAGCTCTAAGCATGGGCCATGGCAATGTTATCGCTCGAGTAAATTAACTGCTTTTTTTAGACAGAGTAAATTACTCCTTCCATTCCTATATATAAGCATTCCTAGAATCCAAAAAAAAATAGTCAAGAGTAAAAAGGACATGTATATCCTTCATTTTACACTACCTCATCAATTCTCCACCCACCCACCAACCTATCAAGTTTTGTCTTATCTCTGAAATGCTTATATTATTGAACAATATTTGAATCCCTCAAATACTTACATATAGGAAACGGAGGAAGTAACTGCTAGTAGACCGAATTGTGCAATGTGCTGTTGTCCGATCGGCCCCAGCTTCTCAGGCCGCCCATGCTGTTTGCCCTCGAATTGAAAGGCCTCCGGTGCCCCCACCAGAGCTTCGAGACGACGCAGAGGAGCAGGACACGAGCAAGCATTGAACCCAAGATACAGTGCCAGTGTGCCACGCCTATCAGTTCTGGTGCAGAGCGGTTTGTGTGCAACAGCCGCGGAGGAGCTCCGATGCGGATCGGATGGGATCAGCAGATGCCACCGATGACGACGATAACTCCGGGGCCACGGGGCCCGGGTTGGCCATTGACCGGCAGCAGCGCTCGGCCGACACCACCGGGGAACACGGCCGGGCTGGGTCTGCGAGGAGTGCCATTATTGGGGTCGATAAGAATTATGCGAGTGCGATGCGGAGACTGAAACAAGCTCGCGTCGATTTGATTACTCCTACTGGTGATGATGACCGGGACCGGGAGTAGGAGAAGACCCCGCGCGCGGATGGCGGAGAAGCCGACAACCGTTTGGGGCCAGAGCTTGGGCGCGTCGGGAAACCGGGGAAGCTGCGAGGAGATTTCCTGCATGCGGACACGACAATCTCTAGAGCTGTGTTTGCAATCATCTCTCCAAGGCACCCTTTCTAATTGCACATTTTTAAATTTCGCGATGTGTACAGTAATACCTGCTCACTTTCACTTATCGAGTCATGTTCCGTCGTGTCTAGTCGTAGGGTTTCCTAATGCAATCATTGCTCCGACAGGCAACGATGATGCGCGCAACGGATGAGCAGCGCCGAGTGCCCCGCTGCCCGCCGCTCCCTCTTTTCTTTCGTCACCCGCAAATCAGGGCGTAGCGAGACGGACGCCGAGTCACGCGCCAGCATGCCGAGACACGCGCACACACACTGGTCGTCCTTCTCGTCCGCTCATTGATTGCGAGGATCGAGACGAGGAGGCTCTTCCCCTCTTGGCCGTCTCCAAAGAGAGACCAGTTGCGCACGAGAATGGATACTAGCTAGAGAATAGTAGGGTCACTGAAAGAAGCTTCGTAGCTGCTGTCAGCTGGTTTGTGCAAACGGACCGGAAACCCTGTACCATCCACCGCGTACAACATGCCAAAATCAGGAAAGAGGGGGAGCCCATCTACTAGTACCAGTAGAGCGAGTGGCTAAATCACGTCCTCGTGCAAGGCTTCCGAATCTCACCGTCGTGATCCGATCCACCCAAACCTTTTCGGTTGACCTTGCCGGCCGGCAGCACGCAGGACTGTCACCGACCGGTTCTGCCTAACACTCGCTACACGTCTCGTGCGCCTCACATGGCTCCACGGAGAACCGCTTAATTTGCACGTTATAATTGTCTGTCCCCCTCGGCGGAGTTGGCTTCAACGGTAAAAATCTACTACTACCGCTCTGCATGCGTCTCTGTGGTTGTCAAAGACCGAGTCCCAAAATGCAATCTAACAACAGCTCGACACGAAGAAGATAAGGATTGCAGTGATTATTCTTCTGGGAGAAGAAATAGGGAGGGATTTGCAGCTTCCCTTTTTTTTTTTTTGGCGAGGGAATTTGCAGGTGCCGTGACAGGAACAGAACCATCTTTAATTTTATTTTGGGAGAAAGTAGTAAGTTCTGAAGTATAATCCAACTACTAAAGTTTCAGATATGGTTCCGTTCTCTGAACTGTACTATCTGTTTAGACTTACCTCTCAACCGTCTCTGAAGATATATAAACGAACTAATCTTTTATTTTGGGATAAAGTAATAAGTGCTTATTCGTAACCAGAGCAAGTCTAACCAGTTCAGAGATGGTGGAAATGAAACTGCTAAACATGCGTAATCATTCACATTAGGGATACAGAAAAACGGCAGGGTTACACAAGTCAAATGATGTTGAACGCCCAGGACGTGATAAAAAGCTGAATTGACCAATCCAATTGCCCTTCCCACCGAAGTTTACTTCCTCCCATCCCATGCTTCCGACACGCAATTCGCGGTCTACTGTCCAGGAAATTCTTCAGTCCCTGACCTGGAAGTGCAAGGTGGAAGCCCACTCCCGGTAGTTTGGTCTAAGCACACCTGCAGCCACACAACATAGACCAGTAACATGTCTTCTGAGGTCCAAAAGCCCATCACAAGTCAGGGCAAGTGATTCTGGTCAGGATAGAGAGACTATCAAACCTAACAGATATCACACTCAAGATACGACGGAAAGAGAACCTATATGGCTATTCACGGAATGTTGACGAATGTTGTTAGGATACATTTTGTAGGTTATAAACATGCAGAGTAAAAATGTTAAACATGTTTATTTATATAACTTCAAGACAGGTATGTCCTACCACGGAAAGAAATTCAGATAGTGAACAGAGTACTTTCCACAGGATCAGAGTGAAGCGATCGTTGCGCACTCAAGCATGGAGTGCACTGCTGGGAAGTCCAAGAACATGGAATGTTGGGCCCCGTGCAACACGGCCCAGTCGGCGCTCCGAAAATCTTTCGAGTTGTCCGTCTCCGTTTAGTCCCTACCCAAGATAATGGGTTCGGCAACATCCAACAATCTGTGAAGATTTTCAAACAAACGGCCGCTATATAAGGCGCCAAATGCTGGAGGGTCAGAGACAAACCAAACCAAGCAGCGAAGGCAGCTGCAAACATGGGCATCACAAGCATGAAGGGCATCGCCCTTCTCATCGCTCTCACTGCTGCTCTCTCCAGCGCCTCATCGTCGTCGCCTCTCGACGCCTTGCTACCGCCCGTCGAGGCACCACAAGCTGAAGCACCCTATGGCGCGATGGTGGCAATTTCACCGGCCGAAGCGCCCATGCCTCATGCGGCGGCGCCGATGACGGCGCACAATGGATCTGACTCCGACCACGGCAAGCACCACGGGACACCGCCGGCCGAGCCACCTTCCCACAAGAATTCGTCAGACCACAAGCACCACCACCACGGCCACTACGGCCACCACAACCACAGCCACCATGACCACAAGCATCACCACGCTCCACCCAGCCCTTCCCCGGCTCACCACCACCCACCCCCTCCTCACCACCACCCACCCCCTCCTCACCACAAACCACCGCCTCATTACCATTCTCCGCCACCCTCAGCTTACAACCCTCCTCCGTCTCCTCATCACAAGCCACCGCCTCATCATCACTCGCCGCCGCCCTCATCTTACAACCCTCCACCGCCTCATTACCATTCTCCGCCGCCCTCAGCTTACAACCCTCCTCCACCTCCTCATCACAAGCCACCGCCTCATCACCACTCGCCGCCGCCCTCATCTTACAACCCTCCACCGCCTCATTACCACTCTCCGCCGCCCTCGGCTTACAACCCTCCCCCGCCTCCTCATCACAAGTCACCGCCTCATCACCATTCACCGCCGCCATCAACTTACAACCCTCCACCTCCTCATCACAAGCCACCACCTCATCACGATTCACCACCCCCCGCTCACCACCTGCCTCCCCCACCGCCGTCCCGGTACCCGCCATACGTCCCGGCTCCCCCAAGACACAGGTACCCACCACCCGCATCGTCACCTTCGCATAGCAGGGTGCCGCCACATGGACATGGCAGCACAAATTTTCCACCACCACCTGAGCCGGCATACTCGGCTATGGCTCCGTCACCGGCTGAGTACAGTGCCATGTCACCATCTGAGCAACAAGGCCCCAAGGTCCAGTATCACACTGTCCCTGGTAATGCGCCTCCGCCACGTCGCAACGGAGCATCGCCGCCGTGGTTTGTTTGATGCCCTGCACTAGCTGCCAGGAGCCCAGGATGCCACAAGACTAGATAATTACTGACCTAATACGTTTGTACGCCTGCAATTAAACTTTGTGCAAGAGAGCAAAAGCCCCGCATACACGGCTAGCTATTACTTCGATCGATGATAGCCCTACTACATCTTCAAAATATAGGGTTACTGAATAAAGATTTATTACTTCGTTTGAAACCACGCCCTTGATGTCTTATACTGGAATGATTCTGTACCAGCATGTATCTGTATCTTACATTATGTCACTGGAGTATAACTTTATGAAACTCCCGCGTATGGTAGTAGCCCTTGCCACAAAAGAAGCCCACGACATTGTATCATTAGCAAATGATTCGTGACAACCATGCTAGCAGGACCAACACACATAACACTAGCGCTTCAAAAGAAAGAAAGATTGGATGAAGGCCTATGTTGCCAATAATCTAAAACATTTCCAAAAATAGTCATTCATGCAACCACTGCCCCTATCTCTGCATGACCATTCAGGGTGCAGAGTCTGCTAGAAACAAAAACCGCATGCAGAAATTTGCTGAGACAGTAAACCAACTTGTAGGCCAGAACATGTTATAAAATTTCACCATAGATAAGGATACAGATTAAGCAAAAATTATCACCAATATAAGGCCCAGCCAATGCAGCGACAATAAGATTCTGATACAAATACTACACTACTGCAGCCAGAAACAGCAATTTAGCTGGCCAACAAAGCTAGTGGCACTAACTTCAGTAATTAAAGCTAAACTTAGACCAAACAAAAGCTTCATTAAACACGACCTACAATCTAGACCATGGCCCTCCACTGCAATATACTCCCTCCGGTACTCTTTTCTTGTCGTTAGGACAAGCAAATCAATGCAAATTGCATTAAAAGGTTTGTCCTAACGACAAAAAAAAAAAAGGAACAGAGGAGTAACTAACCAGTTCCATACTTCCATGGAAATTAAGCTTCGATGACGAAACATGTCATATAATGACACGTTCGAGTATATGACTTCAGCCACAAAAGGATCAACAGAAAAAAAATCAATTACCTTTGAAAGTTTCCCAAAAACCCATCAGGTTGTACTTCATACCTGAACTGGTTTCAATTAACTACCGAAGACTCTCTCTTTCATCTAAAAAAATCAGGAGATGAACTCTCAAAGATCAGTGCATGGCAGGAATTATTTTGCCAGAAAAGATGCATGTGACATCATATCATTAGCTACATGATTCGTGACAACCATGCTAGCATGACGAAGACGAACACCACACAGTACTAGCGTATTGAAATAAACCAAGATTGGATGCCAAAATATGTTGTCAAGAATCTAAAACATTTTCAAAACTAGTCATTCATGCATTCACAGGAGTTGTTGTGGCAACCACTGGCTTGCTAAATCAGTAAATCTGTGCAAGACCATTCAAAATGCAGAGTCTGCTAGAAATAAAAAAAAACCGCATGCAGAAAATTACTGAGACAGTAAACCATGCTGTAGGCCAGAACTTGTCATAAAATTTCAGTATACACAGAGATAGAGATTAGCAGAAAATTATCAATAATATAAGGCCATGGATAGCCAATGCAGTGACAATAACATGCTGATACAATAGTTCACAGAACTGCAACCCAGAAACAGCAATTTTCATATGTCCGAAAGCTAGTGCCATTAACTTCAGTAATTAAAGTTAAACTTAGGCCAAACAAAAGCTTCATTAAACAGTTGCCCAGAATCTAGACCACATAGCCCTCGATGTAGATACTGCTAACTAACCAGTTCCATGTAAATTAAGCTTGGATGACAAAAAGTTCCAGGACACCCGCAAAAGGATCAGTAACAGAAAAATCAAATCCCCTTCGGAAGTTCCCAACTAATACAGGTGCATCAGGAGTTGAACTCTCACAGATCAGCACCTTACTGGGATTAGTTGGCCCATCTTCAGGAATCAGAGACTTCACTTTGGAAAGCACCACACCTCGGGATGTGAAACATCGACGAGACACCACAATTACCGCCCCGTTCAGAACCTGGGCACTGTGGAAGAAGAACTTGAGGAAGGCAAGCTCATTTGGACCCATAGGAATTCACGAAAAGTCATCGTCTTGATGCGGGACTGGACGCTTTCAATGGGACCAGCCTCTTGCCAGAACTTGGGGTCGAGCTCACCACCAGCGACTTCAGCAGGTTCTTCAGACTGCAAATTGCACAAATCAGTGATCGTGCAATAGCACCAGGTCGTTCATGCTAGTGTGTAAATGATACAGATCAGTCAATACCGCAATGTGCAGGGTGTCAACATTGGGAAAGCATTTGAGGAAGCTGAGCAACATTTTAACATCATTGCGGACTCCAAAACTCACAGCTAATCCAAGGATCTTGACACTTGGGACAATTGTGCTTGGGCTTGCCTTGATCCCAGCCTGGAACGCACAAGGAACAGAGGAAAGGTTACAAATTGGCATATAGATGTTGCCGGATCAAACGAATAGAACAGTAGAATTGCGCATATACATTGATGGTGGTGTTGTGGATCTCCAGCGTGTGAGTTCCGGGCTTCAAGTGCCCAAGTATGCGCAGGTTGGGGGCCTTGCCAATCTTGACCCTGACGCAAGAGCCGCCGAGCTTGACGGATCCAGTAATCAGGAAGCGCTCGAGGGTCGGGGTGTCCTCCATGGCGATGCGGTCGGTAACGGAGGTGGAGATCTGCACGCAGCGGAGGCGCTGGCCGACGAGGCGGACGCGGATCCCCTGCTTTCTGATCCCCTGTATGCCCAGCTTCTCCAGGGCGGGGCACGCCGCCAGGAGGAAGTCCAGGTCGCGGTTCTCCATGTCCATGTTGCTGAGGACGAGCTCGCGGAGGTTGGGGAATACCGCGCCGGCGCTGCGCGGGCGGACGGGCGGGTCCGGGAACTTCCAGAGGCTGAGGTAGAGGCGTGTGAGCGCGGTGGCGGCGAAGATTGCGGCGGGGAGGGGCATGTCGCGGGGCCATGGGCGGTTGACGAGGACGAGGTCCTGGACGCCCTTGTCAGCGAGCGCCTGCACCCAGCGCGCGAGGTGCCGCGGGTACGCGCCCATGTAGCAGCACACGAGGTGGACGGCGCGGAAGGGGCCCGGGTGCACGGCGAGCACGCGAGAGATGGTGGCGGCGATGTCCGGCGTGTCCACGCGGGTGGGCTGGCAGCGGCCCTCGAGGAAGCCCGGGACGAGGTGGGCGTCGGCGAAGACGAGCGGCGTGGTGCGCCACACGGGGCGCCAGCGGCGGGAGAGCACGGCGGTGCGCGCGGCCTCCTTGGTGGGGAGGCGGGAGACGATGTTGCGGAGGACCGCGAGGGGAAGGGCGCTGATGCGGTCGGCGCCGGAGGGGTCCGTGACGGGGAGCGCGGAGAGGACGGAGGCGGTGGAGGCGGGCGCGTCCGGGATGGTGACGTAGAGGTAGTCCATCATACTTTGCGTCTCCATCTCCAGCTCGCGCGGGTCGAACCCTTGGCGCCGCGCGGCGGCTGCCGTGCCGGCGTTAACGAAGAAGAACGACTCCTGGTTGCCCATGGCTGCCGCCGTCGCCGGGGCCAAAGATGGGGAGGGTTTTGGGAGAGCGGCGGTGGTGGAGTGGAGTGAAGTGGAGTGGACAGACTGGGGATTGGGGAAAGTGAAAATGAATCAGGGAGTTCTTGGCTGATTTCTAGGGTTTGGAGTGCGTGTGTGTGGGTATACTGGTTGGGCCAAGTGTATGAACCACGTTGTTTCCGGGCCCATAAGTTTGTTGGCACTGTTTCTGTTGTTGTTTATCTTTTTGTAATCTCTGTCTCACAGACCCATAAGCAGCTTCTTTAGACTCTAGAGACAAATTATTGTTTATTAATCTATAAAATAATAAAGAATGACTTTCCCTGAAAATGATTCTAAAATTTGACCTCATGTGTTGCAGAAAACTGTAAAGTAGCAGTAATTTACCTCATGTGTTGCAAAACATGTACATTGTAGTTTAAAACTTATTATTAGGGTTCGTTCATATTGGAGCACTGGCTGCTCGCTCCCCTCTCTCGATCCGTTTACCTTAAATCGCTTATCTGGCTGACCCACTAGCCGTTAGAAAGTCATGGTAAACGGAGTGTTCAAGTTGGAAAAGTGATGGTACTTTTGGAAAAACTCAAAATCGATGGTGCTTCCACAATTAGCCTTTGGAATTGTGGCTGAAAGGTCACTATTCCTAAAAAACCATTGGGCCTAATGGGGCCCAAGTGAGTGAAAAAGGTGCGGGTTATGCCTCACTCGGCCCGGTTCGAGCGAACCACCCATGCGGTTGCGGCAGCGGGCAGCTGACCTGTTCCCGGCACCCAACGGAGCCATCAAGGCCTAGGCCGTCGCCACCCGCCCGGCCTCCCGGGTCGGGCCGCTGCCGCCGTTTCGTCCGCCCAGGATGCCGGGGTCGCCGCCACCGACCTGCGCGCCCTCCATGGTTGGGCCACCGCCGCAGTTTTCGTTCACCCAGGCCGGGGTCGCCGCCACCCACCTGCGCGCGCGGCACCGCCGACGTTTCCGTCCGCCCGGACCTAGGCCGCCACCTGCTGCGCTCCAAGGACGGGGTCGCCGTCTCCTGCATCGTGGGCTAGGGAGGCTCCGAGCTTTATCGTGAAGGGAGGGAGCTAGGCGGATGGAGGAGGGGTTTCACTTACCAAGCTCAATCTCCATGGCCGGAGCGAGCAGGTTGAAGGAGGGACGAAATTGTCCATTTACAAGTTCTTTTTAGTTAAAAGAAAAATAAAATCGATTTATATGACTAAGGTGGCATGAATTAGGAGAGAAACAGGGCCGGGGATGGCTTTTTTGGGATGTCTCACTTAGGAGACTCATTTTGGGGACGTCGCTCCTTAGGGGTGGCATATAGATGATTTCTCCCGTTATTTCCGGGCCCATAAGTTTGGTGGCACTATTTCCGTTGTTGTTTATCTTTCCGTAATCTCTCGTCTCACGGACTCATGGTGTTAAGCAGGTTCTCTAGAGACAAATTATAGTTTTTTAATCTATAAATAATAAAGAATGACTTTCCCTAAAAATGATTCTAAAATTTGACCTCATGTGTTGCAAAAAACAATAAAGTAGCAGTAACTTACATCTTCTATCTAGGGAAATGTTTAGTGATATGTTTAGAAAAACAAGGAACAGGTTTTGATCAGGTAAGGTGAAATAAGTAGCTGTCAAAAAAAGAGAGAGAAGATAAAAAAAACTAGCTCGAGAAAAAAGTGCAAAAGCACTGCATGCAAATCAAGATTACAAATAACAAAAAGTGGCCATTGCATAACAACCATCCTTTTTCACCATCTTTCTTTAGATTTTGTAAATTTACCATCATTTTTTAATCTGAACAATCAATGTACCACAAGTTCGGTGAAGTGCTCTAATGTTGTTAACTTGCTTCGACAAAGACAAAAATATCCCTTTACGATTTTACCATAGTTTTGATGTGACTCCACCACCATTTTGACATGAGACATTTGGATCATTTCAAATTTTAAAATCTGGATAGATAATAGTTGTGATCAAATTTCATAGAATATTAAATAATGGAAAGAAATCTGATTTTAAAATCAGAAAAATAGGCATAATTTAACAGTATTTTGGTCCCCCCCCCCCCCCCAACAAAATAAGCCATTCATGTCAACTAGGAAGCCAGTACATGTCCAACAAAATAGCCATTACATGTGCAATCCCATCAGCATATTCAGATATTTCTTTGGTTCCCCATTCGATAAGCTCCAATATGAACGAATCCTAATAATAAGTTTGGTGGCACTATTTCCCTTGTTGTTTATCTTTCCGTAATCTCCGTCTCACAAACTCATGGTGTTAAGCAGGTTCTCTAAGAAAAATTATAGTTTTTTAATCAATAAAATACTAAAGAATGACTTTCCCTGAAAATGATTCTAAAATTTGACCTCATGTGTTGCAAAAAACGATGAAGTAGCAGTAACTTACGGCTTTCATCTAAGGAAACGTTTAGTGATATGTTTAGAAAAGCAAGGAAGAGGTTTTGATCAGGTAAGATGAAATAAGTAGCTGTCAAAAAGAGAGAGAGAGAGAGAGAGAAAAGATAAAAAAAAACTAGCTCAGAAAAGAAGTGCAAAAGCACTGCATGTAGATAAAGACCCCGCAATAAAAGAAGTGGTTATTGCATAACAGCCATCGTTTTTCAGATTTTGCAAATTCACCATCATTTTTTAGTCTGAACAACAATGTACCACAAGTCCGGTGAAGTGCTCCAACAGAGTGTTAACTTGTTTCGATACGTGACAAAAATATCCCTTTATGATTTTACCATAGTTTTGATGTGATTCCACCACAATTTTGACATGAGACATTGGGATGATTTCAAATTTTAAAATCTGGATAGATAATAAGTGATCCAATTTTATAAAATATTAAATAATGGACATAAATTCAATTTTAAAATGTGAAAAATAGGCATGATTTTAACAACATTTTGGTTCCCAACAAAATAAGCAATTCATGACAACAAGAAAGCAATTACATGTACAATCCCATCAGCATATTTAGATATCTCTTTGGTTCCCATTCGGTAACCTCCAATATGAACGAACCTTAATAATTTTTTTTAACCTACAATGTACATGTTTGCAATCAGCAACTTAAACTATGCAATATAATAGTTTGATGCCCTAAATTGAAACAATCGAGACATTCATAAGTTCAATCACATGAAATCAATAAATTTGATTGCAATACCTTGGTTCAAAAGCATTTGTTGGCACCTCGTGCATCCAAAACTTCCATGTCCGGTGCTCCTTGCGCGCGGCCTGCCCTCAGCCTCTGCCAGCTGCGTAGCGCCCAGTCCACCTGCCATGCTAGACCAAGCTTGTGTCACGACCGCCCTACTGCATGCTCAGCCTGCCTGCCCCGCCCTCCTATGCGCTTGGCCCTTTGCGCACCCACCTCGCCCGCTCCGTTGGCCGCTCACCCTCCCGCGTGCCCGCCCCGTCCGCCGCACTAGCTGCTCGCCCTCCTGTTGCTGCTCCACCACGCGCCCGGGACCGACCAGTCGTTGCCATGGAGTTCGTGTTCGGGTCTCATAGGAGAAAGAACGATAGCAAGAGAGGAGGGTAGGGACGTCTATTGCCTTTGACCCGTGGTTATTTCTTTTTTTTATTCGCTTGTATGGCCGATGTTAATGCGTTAGAAACTCATGGTAAATGGAGTGTCGGGGTTGGAAAAGTGATGGTAATTTTGCATAATCTCAAAATTGATGGTGATTCCGCAATTAGCCTTTGGAAGTGTGACTGAAACACCATTGTCCCTAAAAAACCATTGGACCTAACGGACGCGAAGCGCGTTATGTCTCACTCAGCCAAGTTCGAGCCAACCACCCGTGCGGTTGCGGCGGTGGGCGGTGGGTGGCTGAGCTGTTCCTGGCACCCAACGGAGCCGGCGAGGTGGCATCGGCGGGGATCCGGGGACGAGGTCCATATCGGTGTGGAGGCGCAGAGATTGTACATGTCATTCACTATGATGGGAAGAATTCGAACTTCGGCGACGAGTTCAGGGGCGAGCAAGAGGCCACCATATCCAGTGTCTTCGGGCACGAAAGAACGGTGCGACGGTACCACGTCGATCGCGACAAGGACCACCTCGGTGAGCACGCGCTTGGTTTCCCCACGCTTTGTGTTGAGATTTCATCTAATCTGCGTCAGTCTTGAGAAATTTGCTGCAAATGTGTGGCGTTGAGGCGAGTGTACGACCTGCCTGCCAGTTCCATTTTATTCCATTGCGAAGCGTGGAACTCTTGTGTGAATATGGCGGGGATTGGGGAAAAGTCCAGTGTTGGTTTTCTTTTTCTGTTGTTGCGAAAGTGTTGGTATATATATTTGGAGCATGATGTTTGGAATTTCTGCTGCCACGTGTCATTTGTTTGCTTTTCGTTGTTCACATTCACCAATATATATATCCTTAGGTGCGGTGGAATTCGTCGACGTATGGGCACCCGGCGCCCTCTCCAATCCTAGACCATCACGTCGCCACCAACCAATCAGAACTCCATGTGCCAACTTGGTCGTCCTGGTCATACCTTGGCCGTCAAATGTCATCCACGGTGTCATCTCGCGTCATTGAAGGCTGTTTGATTACGCCCCATGCCTCATGTGGTGGATGACGGCCCACACGATGACGAGGATGAGCAGTGGCGGAGGACCCAATATGGAAAGATCTGGCCATCGCCATATCTTGTTTAGCTACGGAACATCTCTATTCTTTCTTTCTTTATTCACAAAACGTCATAAACTAGTATAAAGAAGTTGCTTCTGGTAATATTGTAGCACAAATTAGGGTGAAGAAGGCGGCTTAGAGTATTGGATTGGATGAACGTCAGGACTCAATTAGTGAAACACTCTATCACCATGCGACCAAGATAAAACGAATGGCATGTCTATGCACGTTTGGCCACACCTTAATTATTTTTTGTCCTCCGCCACCGAGGATGAGGGCAGCTGACCTTGAAAGCCGAGGCCCACACCGTCACACCTTTTCTCGAGCTCCCCTTAAGTCCAGGGACAACTATGGACACCCCTGCAAGGCCACACTCCGTTGTTAAGCGGTCTAGCACGTCGAGCGTTGTTTCGGTGGAGGGACGTTCCGGATGAGATGAAGCGGCACCACATTGCCGCAACCACAAGCGAGGAGGTGCCTCCTATATTCTCTCTAGCTCTTGACGACCGAGCAGCTAGCAACAACTCTCCTATGAGATTGAGCTAAGTCAGAGGGGAATGGATAGCAAGATGCCAATATGGCTGCTGGATTCAACGAAGAAAAAAAGAGCGGGGAGATTGGAGAAGAAACATCGGGCAGGAAAGGGTAAGGACATGGCCATCTTGCAATTAAGACCCTTTGTATTCTTTATATTCCTTTCCGTGGTTCATCATTTGCACTCTTAAGGTTCACTCCCCAATTTATAATATTTTACATACTATGTGCAATACAGATTTTAATATTTAACTTATAAAATAAAACATAACTCAATCAGTTACATCCTTCGAGGAAAAAGCATAGTAGTAGCTTATAAAGAAACAAGCATGGAAAATAGCTCATCTATTTACCTTATTTTATTGGACAACTTAACTACCTATTATGCCCGTAAGATAATACATACTAGCTTACTAGCTGATTATCATCATTAGACCTGACATTACTCATCTCATTCCCATGATACAAATACAGCAAAGGCCAAAGCACACAAAACTTTGTTTTAAACCACGCTAGAACTTTAAACATAAGGCGGACAAGAGGCGACAAATTCATATCACCTCCATGAACCTTTAAATAAAGTGAATATTATGATTAACATTGTTGTTTTTTATTTGAACTACAATAGATCCAAACTTTATTGATGCAAAAGGGCGGTTACATATCATTGGTTTCGGGCGACAGAGCGTTAGGCACGAGACCCCCTTGGAGTAGGGCGTTTCCCCAAGCCCGAAGCTTCGACTTACTGAGGGGAATCCTGGTCATGTGGACCCAAAGAAGTACATCGAGATGTCGCCTCGCGGGTTACAAGAGTAGGGGGAGGGACTCGCTTGGAAAACTCTACTATTTCTATCCTTTCAAATATTCCAGAGCACAAGCTCGCTGGGCTATAAAGCACACCTGTGATGGCGGGGAGTGCCACGAAGCGGGGCATCCCACATATATGCGATGGAGACGGAGGTTGCCACATTAGTCGCGTCAATCGGGGCCCAGATTTACTGAGCACGAGGGCAATGTAGAAGCAGGTGGTCTTGGGATTCCACCTAAGCGTAGAAGGGGCAAGTGTTTGAATCCAACATGTGTCTCTCGGTGGAGGAGAACCCTTGTGAGAAGGCGCCCGATGTATGAGCCGGAGGAAATTTTACACTTCGGTGGGAGGGCACCACGTCGGATGTCAATCATCTTGCTCGTCGGTAGGGTGGATAGCCATGCAGAGCTTGTACGCACCAAGGGCGTGGTAAGATGTCATGGTCCCTCTAATGAATCTTACGTCTACGACTCCTAGAAGTAGGTTGGCCCCTTGGCGGGCAGCAGTTAGGAGTTGAGGTTGATTCCGTGTTGTCATGGACAGGCGTGGTGTGCCAGGCTACCAACGTCGTCACGGGAGGGCATATGAAATGGCCAAGAGAGGATTGGAGTGTATGGCGTTGGGAAGAGTGCTGACAGCGGCGGGCCAATCCGCTTGTCCTGCCAGGAAGTTGTGTACGTCTCGTCGCCCACAACATCTCCTTCCGGACCGAGTGTGTTTAGCCCGTGTGGGTCTATGAAGGTTCTCCCAACACCGGCGCCGGACATGCGCCTCAACCATTCCTGCCAAGATGTGGTTGGCGTAGTTATAGTTTGGTCCATAATTTCCCTAGGAGGCATCGGTTTTGGATGTGAGCATCCTTGATTCCGAGGCTGCCTTTGTCCATGGGGTGGGTGACGACATCCTATGCCACTTTGCATTGGCCACCCGAGCAGTGGTCCCGTCTCGGTCCGGAGGAAAGCCCGATCATTTTGTGCTAGAGTGTCGAGAGTTCCTTTTGGGAAGCCAACAAAGCACATCATGTAGATTGATAGCGAATCTGGATGTGGATTTGATCGGGGTTGTTCTGCTCGTTGGGTTGAGAAGGCACCTTGCCCAGCCACCGAGGTATTTGTCATGACGACAAATCAAAGGTTGCATGTCTGAAAGATTAAGCTTCGATGTGGAGAGCAATAAGTCGAGGTAGGTATGTGGAAAGCCAGCTACTCGGGAAGCCCAACAGGTGTGGCTAAGTTAGAGGCCACTTACGTGCTCACATGCATGGGGACAAGGGTTCGATGTTGATATGGAGCCCCGTGATGGCGGAGAGAAGTGTTCGAGCACGTCTTTGAGATCGGTAAGTTGGGTCTAGCAAGCTTGGAGGATGATTAGGGTGTCGTCTCCATACTTTAGCCCTAGGCAGGTGAGGTCGGCGCAAATCGAGTGCTTGATTCTTCCCTCCTTAGAGACATCCTGAATCATTAGCTGCTTGATTATTAGAGGCGTAAATCGGCAAGTTGCTTGATTAACATTGTTCTGATAACACTTATCCAAAACAGCCATATACAAATTAAAGTTGCCCCCCCCCAAAAAAAGAAACAATTCATTGAAAAACACGCAACTCGCATGCGCGCGGTATTGCCGTGTAGCCCTACCTAATTTTTTCTTGGACGGCCTCGAGCTAGAAACATCACTGTTTTTTTGTTGCTAAATTTTGATCTAGTGATATTTTATATTTGTTTAAAATTTTAGGACACCACCACTGCGGCCCCCAATTCGCGCACCGTCAGGACTCTACCCTCGCCTCCACCTCAGCCGCCTCCGCGCCCCACCATGGTCCTTGATTCACGCGCCGTCGGGACCCTATGTCACCTCTGTCTCGGCTCCTACGAGAGGAGTCGCACGACGGGGAGGAGCCGCGCGCCACCGGCAGGGGAGGAGTCACCGGAGGAGGAGGGAGGAGCGCTCGCCTCTGCATCCGGGTAGCCTCCAATCTGCTCCAAAGTTGCATCTGTAGCATTCTCAAAATGGGGAGGCTACTTGGGTGGTTTATTAGAGATAGATTTTTGTAATTTTACACTCATTTTAGAGATGGGTAACCAAATGGGTAGGCCATTGGAGATAGCCTAAAGAACGAATATCATCAAATTCTCAGTGATGAGCTCGGCAGCCTAGCAAATTTAAAAGCAAAGGAACAAGATTAAAGCTCGAGTGCTCGACTTATAGATTTGT
>JAUNZO010002312.1:0-41889 GCA_031894775.1 Chloris gayana
CTGAATACTAGTGGGCCACGTCTCGGAAGCGGCCGAGATTGGTCCCTTTCTCGCCATACACATCTGACCAGAAGAAATTCCCGCATTGTCATTTCAGACAGGAAGAGCAGATACAATCTATGTGGGGGCCAGGAAGACTGCGTCATTAGATAGAGAGGGTGCAGTTCCATCTCCCTGGGCACTCGAAACCCCGTGTGTTTGTTTGGATGTCCATCCTGATGATCTAGCTACCGAAGGCTACCAATGAAAACATATCAAGAGATTTGCGATCGATAAAAAGGAAGTTGACCACCTGTCTCGACAAAAAAATGCTGCACGCCTTGCAGCGTCTTGTTCGCGCCTTCTCCCGTCTCATCAACACCGACCTGTCCAATTTCCAACTACAGTAGAGTGCCGACCAACTATTCGAACAGAAAGATCTATGGACATTCAGTAGCACTAGTTCTCTGCAAACGCAAATGAATTTATTCACCAGCCTGGAGATTACTTAAAGTTCAGAAAGGAAGGCAAAGCCGCTTCTGAGCTCTGATCGACCATCTTCTCAAGAAAAGAATGTGATACTACTCCCAGAAAAAGAGAAAGAAAACCCTCGAAAAATAGAGAAGCTACAAAAGGTATAGCATCATCAGCAGGCCACAATGGGCCAGCTCTCAAACATTTTGTCAAAGCTGGCCTACCATCTACTGGTCTAGAAAGAGAAACAAGGCATCAACAACTGCACCCAAACAAACGGATGAACACCTCAACGAAAGGTTTGACATACACGTATCACCCTCCTAGCCAGCCACTCCGCTAATGCTAACGAATGCAACCACCACACCATGCACGCTAAAGTTAATCATCTTTAAGATACTATCTAATAACATGACGAAATTAGCTAACCATGTGATTATACATGACCTTTATACATCCTATAACCTTCCTCTCCCCTTTCCCTAGCTTCTACATGCACCTGACCTCCCTGGCGACGGCGCCTCACTTCACGGCTTCTTCTGCAGCTGGCTCTCGAGGCCGACGGAGTTGTGCTGCCGCGACGGGCCGGAGGGCGGCACGGTCCTCCTCGGCAAGAACCCCAAGAAGTGGTTCGACGCCCCCTCTCCAGCGGCCGGCCATTGAATGGCTGCATGCCTCTCGAAGCCTGGCAGCTTGAGACCATCATCACAAGGAGAAGCAGGAGCAACAACCATGGAAGCTGGAGAAGAATCCTGCCACTACTTCTTCTCTGCCAGTAGCACCTCATATCTTCAGTTGTCCAGCTGAAGTGACGGGAGATGAGGGATGGAGATGGATGAGGTTACGCAAATGTGAAAGGTTCGAAAAGAATTTGGTGGGTGCAATGAGGAGGTTGTGCAGATATATATAGCAAAGGTCTCGTAAAGAATGTACTATGTGGAACGGCCATATGGGCCTGGCTATGGTGGCCGGTACCGGTATACTACATAAGGAGGCGTCATTAAAGCTGTGTAGCACTGTAGAAGGATGGACACAGCAAAGATGGAGGAAAGAAGAAAATGCTGTCCACATGCATGGCGTCACTTTGGTTATTACATCTGTTTGTCATGGCCTTCACAAAGACACTGTTCTTCCGGTGACCTTTAAAATTTAGCATTATCACATCAAAAAGAATCTTACTATCTATGAATATATCAATCAATTTAATGACAAAACCCTTTTGACAGATTGGTGATAATTTACAGATGAATCTAATGAGCTTAATTATGTATGTTTTGCTAAAGTGATGCTACAGTAACCGTCTTCTAATCACGACTTAATTAATCTCATTATATTTGTCTCGTGAATTAGTTTAGAGGTCTGTATTAAACTTTATTTAGTACTCATAAATAGTAATATTCTTTTTTATGCGACAGAAGCAAGGAGGAGTGAGACATTCAGGTGGATCTTGCTCGAGAAGATCCATGGCCATAGAGGAAGGGTCCCCATGGTACAATGGCCCGACTCTGAGTTCCATGTTCTCTGCAAATGCATATGGGTAACTATTTGGAGAATTGGTGTTGGGCATGGCTTAAATTTTGTTGTACCATCCTGCTTATATCTTGTATATATGTCGGGAAAATATTCGGTGCAAACCACCTATTCAGTGAAACCGTGAAAACCCTCTTAAAAAACATACTTGAATGTTTTCAAAAATTTTGAAACTTGGTGTACATGTACATGATACAATGGGAAGTATGCACACAAAAATTTAAATCTAAATTCAACATACTTTAAAAGATACAAAAATAACAAATCAGAAACATATAGGGTGAAAAGGACAAAAAAAATGCACATGAAGTAATTTTTGTCATCTTCTGCCAGTTTTGTTATTTTTGTATCTTTTAAATTATGTTGAATTTTGACTTGAAATTTTGTGTGCATGTTCCCTATGGTATCATATACGTGTATACTATGTTTCAGAATTTTTTAAAACTTTTAAGTATGTTTTTTGAGAGGGTTTTCACGGTTTCACTGAGTAGGTGGTTTGCACCAAATATTTACCCATATATGTCATCATGTTGGGTTCTATTAGTGCTGACCAAAGCGCCTATACCCAAGCACGCAAAGATTCAATTTCGAACCGGCAAGACATGAAATTAATATCGGATCGTGACGTACACGTACTAGCCTCTGTGTTTGGCCATCGGCCCACGGCACGGAACAAATTAGATTAAATTTATCGGGCTGACCCATTAAGCATGAAAGCCCATGTAAGAATGCAGCCTGTTAATAGAAAAGAGGATGAAAAAATAGTGCAAAATAAGGGGAGACAAGGTTCCAACCCACCACTTTACATGTTTGGTACATCCAATTTTGACCACATATTTTCCTATATAACGATAGTTCAATAGGAGTCAATTTAGAGATCAATTCATGTGTCAATCCCTCGTTAGCACGGCTGAGACGAGAGACAAATGAATTTATTTTTTAATAGCAAATGCAATTTTCTCCTCAGCTGAAAGTCTATTTTCGAATCCGTTTGAATCACTATGTTTTGTTAGAATTATTTTTATGAAATAAGATCTAATATTTTCTTTGAACATTTAAAAATTCAAATTTCAGTCAACATTTTGAATGTACTAGCACGCAATAATTGTATCAACATTTTGAATCTCCCATTTTAACATTTTCTAGAAAATTGTTGAATACTTTTAAAAATATATAGTTTGAATTTATTGAAAATTTTAAATTTCATCAACATTTTGAATGTACTATGTTAATATTTATTTATATTGTGTCAACATTTTGAATGTTTCACATCAACATTTTTGGAAAAATATTGACTACTTTTTTCAAAAGTTGAAATGAACAATGGTATTTTAGTGAAATCAAATTTTCATCAACATTTTAATGTTGTATGTCAAGATCTATTTGTATTGTGTCAACATTTTAAATATTCCATGTCAACAGTTTCATGAAATGTTAACTCTATTTTTTAAAATGTTGACATAGATTTTTAAAATTTTTGAATCATGTTGAAAATATATTATACAAATATTTGAATAAGTATTTTAAAATATTAATGTTTAAGTTATTTTAAATTTGAATAATCAACGGTTTTAATGGACTATGTGCTACTAGACTGCGGATCGCATGCTATTAGGTCGTTGATGCGTGCATGTCTATGAGTCGAATGGATGGATCTCCCAATCAGCTTGCATCTAACGATCTTTCTATAGGAGATCCCACTAACCATGTATCATGAAACACATGTTTTTATTTCAACAAAATCAGGCCAGCATGTGCCGCTTAAATGGACCTTGCTCGTGTCGCCGGTCAAGGAGCGCCCTCGACCCAAACATGGCACGGAAACAAGGTCGTGCCCATCATGCTTGCGCCGGATGAAACTTTGCTTGCTTCAGGCTGGCACGCTTGGCACTAGCTTCTATATACATGTAACTATTGGGCCTGTGACTCTAGCTTCTATATACATGTAACTATTGGGCCTGTGACTCTTTTGGATGAGAACCCCGGTTTATTTGGGCCAAGCATGCTCAGGAGTTTAAGAAGCAGAGTTGGTCTACCTTCCTTTCCTTTTGCCTACGAGTACTTAATTTGTGTTACACACACAAGCACAATCTAAAAGTGATTATATTCTGAAATAATAAGATACAAGTTTTGTATGCTTCATTCAGGAAGTCAATCACAATATAATCTCACAAGAGAGCTGATAATAAAAAGCTTGCCAAGATGAAATAATGAGAATAGACATATGACCAGGAGGATCTTTGCTTTCCACAAAGCAAAAGGCACGCATCTCAAAGCAATCATGTTAAGTACTAGTATGTTATATAAGTACGTTTTCTATAATGTTTGTAAGTTACCAGAATATTTGAATTCAAATGTACTAGTCAAAAGAGACGAAAATTGAAAATTAAGCTGGCTGTTAGGAGTAGCGTGTGTTGGCTTTTACAATATGTTTTTGGCTTCTTTGTATACCAAAGGCCAATGAAATACAGTACCTTTTAGTTTAGTTTGTTGAAAGTTGATTTTTCAATGTTCCAAAATATATTGTTAGAATCGTCCAAAAGCTGGAACAAACAGTAGCTTGGGTATAGACCGATTATTGTTCCCGTGGGGGACAAATGATGATTGGACCTATAAGCACTACGTTTAGCTGTTAGCTTCTGAACCAAAAGCGCACTAAACACTAGCTGCCTCAATTTCTTTTATGCGATATAAAGCGACGACATAAAGTCCCCCATGACTCCACTCAAAGAGGAATGGGTGCACAATGATGTTTATACATGTTGGTAATCTGTAGCGCCACTTCATGAGACGAGGATCGTCGTCTTTTGCATGATAAAAAGTCCATGATTTGATCGACGCGACGTTAATCATGCGGATATTTCAATTTCCTGCTCCCATATATTCATGCAGACTGCTGAGTCACTTTCAATCTTAGATGTGGAATCTCTCAAGTGAGTTTCATGCAAACTACCTACGTATGAGAGGAGTTACGGTGCTACCGTGCTCCCATGCATTATAGCACCAAAAATACATTCCAGAAAAGTACAGCAAAAATATAAATGGATAGCTCATGACATCTCCTATTATCATGCAAAAAAATCAGCTGCAACGCAAACTCGTAAGATGCAACCAAAAAGTGAAATGAGCACATAAACAGTGACACTTATCCTATTTGATATGAATAGTAAAATTCACAATTATTCACTGCATGCTTTCTTTTTTTTTCTCCTTACACAAAAACTTGTTGCAGTTGATTTTTTGGACTTGAGCTATCCAACTCTATATTTTTGTTACAATTTTTTATGTGTATTTTTTGTAGTACAGTGTGTGGGAGCACGGTAGCACTGTAGGTTGCGGTAGCAAGAACTCCTCTCATGTCTCATCCAGTTATTGTAATCTTGATCAGTTCAGTAATAGGTTGACAGTGAGCAGTATGGACGGAACACCGCACCCTTCAAGACTGAAAATCCCGAGAAAATAGATTATTTGGAGGAATCGGTGCGCACATGGTTTGTTGTAATAGAGAATTTTGACTACAGATCCCCATAGTTCACATCTAAGGGTCCTGCAGCTAAAAGGAACAAGACTGAAGGAAACATAACAGAGCTAGAATCACTTTCATCAGGTCCGGCTTCTAGGATCACTTGCGCACTGTACTCCTGCTCCTACATGTTGAAGGAATCGGTGAACTTGTGCTGCTAGTTCTGTGCAGGCAACAGAGGATCGGTCAACTTATTCTGCCTTGAAAAGCTCAGAATTGCATCGGCCACCGTCACGCAACGACGACTGGCGCTACCATTTCGTCGTCAAACAAGCAAGCTAGAAGATCATGATTTGGCGTGATCTATTAGTATCATCCTCCAGCTAATTAGGAAATTGGAAATCGCAGACACAACGTGCTGCCCCATCTTCCGTGGACCGAAGAAGATAGTATAATCTTCAGCGATTTGTATTTTTCGCTGCAAGAGGCCGGATCCATTTCCATTTTTTTTTTAAAAAAAGTTAGAGTTGTACACTTGTACTTGCTCGCCTTGTACCCAGCCAGGGAGCTATGGCATGAGCTCCGACTGCCGCGGCTGCTTAAACCATCGGCCACGGAGCCCGTGGTTTAGAAGGAATCAGGTGCAGATGACAGTTCAGAGCTCAAACGTACTTCGTATTCCACTTTTTACTCCATTTCTGTTCAAAGTAATTTATATTTTTAGGGCTTTATTTCAGGTCGCAACGCACCTCACCATCAATTCATCCTCGGATGCGTATGTGGATGACCACATAGACCAAGAATTTCCTGTATAGTAAAACAAGTAGAAGAAAACTACGAACAGTAGTACAAAAAAATTAGAAACACAAGACAAAGCGAGGACGGTAAAATCGAGGCGGCAAAGATTTATACGCGTCCCTCCAACGGTGGAATCACCGTCAGTACAGCTTTCACTGTAAATACTTGCCAGAACAGCCATGGCTTTGAGTCCCATCAACAGTTACACACCGCTAGTACTGACAATCGTTCCTAAAATCTGCCATTGTTTCTTCAAGAAAGAAATAAGAAAAAAGTCTCCAGTCACGAAAAAAAATAGAGGCCCGTTCGTTTCCACCTCTAAAATTTAGATATCTGTCACATCAAAGAGAATCTTACTATTTAATAGTATTTTTATTAATTTAATAACGAAACCTATGTCGCGACCCCTCTAATTTACTGAGGCGAATCTAATGATCCTAATTAATCTATGTTTTGTTACGGTGATGCTACGAGTAAACATCTTCTAATAACACTATAATTACTCTCGTTGGATTCGTCTCGTGAATTAGATAGGAAGTCTGCAATTAGTTTCGAGATTAGACTTTATTTAAGTCTTCTAAAATGATAAAATTCTCTTTGATTTGACTCTCTAAAAATTAGATAGGGAAACGAACAGGCCCAGAGAGAGAAAAAAATAGAGAGAGAAAAAAAAAGAGAGGAAAAAGAAGAGGAAGCCAGGCGCGCACGACGGTCCTCCCGAACGGCGAAACGTGCAGCACCACAGAGCAGAGGCGAGGGTGACAATGGAAGAAAGGCAAGGAGACAACACGGCAGCCAGCAGCGGCAGCCCTGGCCAGTTTGTTGCGTCGCGTGGCGGACGTCGACCCGTATCGCGACGTGCCTTGACCGTGGACCGGCCGGAATAATTCCAAAAGAGAAGCAACAGCCATTTGCTTTGCGCTTGGACCACAGACAGGGAAAAGGAGTGAGCACCCAAAGCAGCAGCGAAAGCGACGCCTCACCCCGCCCCGTACGTCACCCTCCGCTTCTTCCTTTGACTCACCTTTCCTTTTCGTCTTTCAACACCTCCTTTTCCTTGCACTCCGCACCCTTTCCGCCATGTTTACATATACACGCTCACGCATCTGCAAATGTACATCGATAGGCCTAAAACTTTAGAATTATCTTTTTTTTTCATGCGAAAGAGTACCGCAATCTTCTTTCTCCTCATTTATTCAAAGATACTTCGCTGCTAAAGTTCAAATAATTATTGATTCCATCTATTTTCTTCCTGTGCCACTTAATATGGTGAGCAATGATCAATTCATGCAAGTGCGAATTAAGATTCAAGCACACGAGATCATTTTACTTTTAGTGGCCTAAGAGTTAATGCTTTACAACAAAGACTTGCAACACGATCTTATAATATTTCAAAGTACAATTTCTGCATACATGTTGATCAGATATCACTTGTGTGTTTAAATATATTGCAGCATTTTATTGTTCTTGGTCTTCGACTTGTATCTTTGATCACTATTGTCTACTGATACAGAGTTAAGGTATGTATGAAGAGTCGTGTATGTCGATAAATGTACATTTGAAAGATGAGTAGTTTGTAATGAAATACAAGTCTTCCAGGGATACATGCAAAGATTACGCCTGGAAATGTTGTAACGGTTTGAGGCGTTTCACACCGGTGCGGCGGACCAAGACACGGAGAGATACATGCAAAGATTGCGCCTGAAAATGTTGTAACGGTTTGAGATGTTTCACACCGGCGCGGCGGACCAAGACACGGAGGGATACATGCAAAGATTGCGCCTAAAAATGTTGTAACGGTTTGAGGCGTTTCACACCGGCGCTGCGGACCAAGACACGGAAGACAACGCCATTCCAATATCTTTAGAAAATCTTGGTCAAAGCATTGTGTATTTAAATACCAATAGAGTATATATGTAACATATCATATAATCAAGATTCTCTAAAGATATATAGTTCACATTGAAGTATTGACAATATGGAGTGGAGTAAAAGATATCTCAATGATTAATATCAAAATTATTTATTAAATATGTAGGTAAATACCACAAACCATGATAGATCATTTTGAGGTTACGGAATAAGGGAAAAGATGAGTAGTATGTAATGAAATACAAGTCTTTCAGGGGTACATGCAAATAGTGCTCCTGAAAATGTTATAACAGTTTGGGACGTTTCACACCGGCGCGCTGGACCAGGATGCGGAAGCCAACGCCATTCCATATCTTTGACCAATGTTGTAGGATTTTAAATATGGTATATGTGAAGTATGATTGTAAATATACGTATATCAGATGTACGATTGTAAATATATGTTTAGAGATATGCACAATTTAAATTTTCAATCTTCAAGAGATAAGAATGATCAAAACTTAAATAGTTTGATCAAATCTTGGTACAAGCATTGTATACTTAAATATCAAAGGAGTATACATATAACATATCATATAACAAAGATTTCCTCAAGAAATTCACCACATTTTTCTATCGATGACTTGGACCGTAATAAAATATATCTCAACTAATAATATGAAAATTATTTGGTTTAAAAATAAATATAATGCTATAAAATTTAGTACAAAGTACATGACAGGTCATGTTGATATAAGTAGTGTGTAATGGAAATACAAGTCTTTGAGGGGTATTATGCAAAGAATGCTCCTGAAAATGTTGTAACGGTTAGGGAGGCGTTTCACACGGGCACGGTGGACCGGGACGGGCAGACCAGCAAGCACCATTCCATATATCACCCCACCACCATCCTCTCTTTTCCTTGCTGCCGCATTCCTCCTCTCCCAGGAACAGTCGGTCCCCATGGTCCGCAAGGAGACGGCCATGCGGCTCCCGCCCCAGCACCAGGGCCTGGAGGTCAAGATCCCCAGCTACTTCCGCTGCCCCATCTCCCTCGACGTCATGCGGTCGCCGGTGAGCCTCTGCACCGGCGTCACCTACGACCGCGCCTCCATCCAGCGCTGGCTCGACTCCGGCAACACCACCTGCCCCGCCACCATGCTCCCGCTCCCCTCCACCGACCTCGTCCCCAACCTCACGCTCCGCAGCCTCATCTCCCGCTGGGCCGCCTCCGCCGCCTCCTCCTGCTCCCCCACCGGCTCCAACTCGGCTGATTCCACCGCAGCACGGGGATGGAGCACCCCCGCGAGTCTCGTCCGGACGGTGGCCTCCTCATCCTCCGGCGACGGCAGCGACCTCGCCTCCGCGCTCCGCGAGCTCTCGGCGTACCTCGGCGACGACGACGTCGACGACTTCGAAAAGAACGCGATTTTGGGCGCCGGCCGCGCCGCGGAGACCGTCGCGTCCGTCCTCCGGAGGAAGGGCCTCGAGGACGTCGCCGGCGTCGAGGCGGCGGTGCGGGTGCTCGCGTGGATCGTGGCCTCCGACGGCGTCGACGACGCCAACAAGAAGCGCGTGGCCGCCGGGCTCGCCGCCGACGCGCCGGCGGCGGCGCGGTCGCTGGCGCGCGTGATGCGCCGCGGCAGCTGCCTCGAGGCGCGCGTCGACGCGGCGAGGCTGGCCGAGGTCCTCCTCGCCACGGAGGAGGCGAGGACCGCGGAGTCGCCGGAGCTGGTGGCCGAGCTGGTGCGCCTCGTCGGCCACGCCGACGAGAAGGGCGCGCTGGACAAGAACGCCCTCGACGTAGGCCTGTCCTGCCTCGACGCCATCGCGACCTCGCGCCGCGCGCCGGCGGCGGCTCGCGGCGAGCTCATCCGCCTCGGCGCCGTCCGCGCCGCGGCGCGCGCGCTCGGCTCCGCCGCGACGGAACCTGCCTCCGCCGCCAAGGCGCTGCGCGTCCTCGAGTTCGCCGTGAGCTGCGCGGAGGGCCGGGCCGCGCTGTGCGAGCTCGCGGAGGAGGCCGTCCCGGCGGTGATCGGGAAGATGATGAAGGCCGGGCGGGACGGCGCGGAGGCGGCGGTGGCCGTGCTGTGGGCGGTGTGCCACCGGTACCGGGACCGCCGGGCGTGGGACGCGGCGGCGGCGGCGGAGGGCGGGCTGACGAGGCTGCTGCTGCTGATGCAGAGCGGGTGCTCCCCGGCGGCGCGGCAGATGGCGCTGGAGCTGCTCAAGATGTACAGGGTGAACGGCAAGAGCTGCCTGGCGGGGTACGACACCAAGACCACCCACATCATGCCGTTCTGACGCGCCGGTGATCCAATGGTCGATCAGCTGAACAACTGCAGGGAGCAGGGGACCATGTTCTTGGTCCTCTGGGTAGTTCTTCATTTCTTTATTTTGATGTAATTGGATAGAGAAACAAAGAATTGGTTCGTGGAGGGGAGAGGAAGAAGAAGAATAACCTGTACATGCGTAGGGAGTTTTGACAGGAAAACATGATGCAATGGGAAAACTGAACAAAAGAGTTGATTTGTTGGCCAAAATATTGAAAAGACTGCAGGAAAAGACGTCATCAGAGCGAAATGATCAAACTGCAAGTCGAAGCGACCAGCATCACGAGATCATCAGACTTTGCACGACCCGCATTCAGATTTGCAATCAATCCGCTGGGTTACGTTTCTCAAATGACTGGTTTTCATTCGATTCATTGAAGAACAAACGTTATGACGGAACAGACGCCGTAGTCTGCGCCGTGTGGAACATTCATTTGTTAGCAACCCTGAAAACATATATAAACTGGACACGGCGTGCTCACTACTGCGTTAGTGAGCGAGAAAGGATAAGGTTTAAGCCGCGCATCTCCACGTCGGCGCCAGACTAAAACTCCTGTTGGATTTGACCCTCGGGGGATCACGTCACGTCTGGTTCACTCCACCCACCGACTGAAGCATCATGAGCAGGAGTCAGGAGTGGAGTGAGGTGAGGGCCTTGAGTCGTGTCTTGCAGCCAACCATGGTACGGCATCATTCCTGAACGCATTGGAGCATTCCGCACCCCGGTGTGATTACATCTTTGTACATGAGCTAATAATGTCAGCTTTTTTTCATTAACCGGATTCAAGACATGGTTACCACCGCGTCCTAGATAGAGTAGCCAGAACAATGGTGAAGGCCTTGGTCCATACACGGAACTTCCACACGGTCACAGCCAGCCTGCCTAGTGCTCTTCTGTACGCGTCCGTCCAGTGTAGTCCCTCGAACTTGCGCGTCGCGCCAGGTGCGCCACTGCTGTTGCAGCGGAGCGAGGATCCAGTTTTGCCTTTACATTGCCGTGGAATCCAGTTAGCTCCAGACTGTGTTGAATTGTTTTGGTACGGTAGGAACAACAGCGGACACGAGGAACCCGAACGGTTGTCGACTCACGCGGCCGGTGTTGAATCGGGCGAGAAAGAGAAAAGGGGAAGAAGTGAGCTGTGGCTTGCGCGTGCCGCGGAAGGTGCCACAAGCTGGCCATGCGCCAGCCTCCGCGAGTCCGCGTCATGTAGCACACCACAGCACGCATGCTTCTTCTTTACGCTGGCTGATCACTAATTCACTAGGGGGCAAACAAGGCAACGAGCGCTCTGCTCTGCTCTGCATGTCGTAGTGCTGGCAAGTGCGGTGCGGACGTACGCAGGTTGGCCACTTCCGTGGGCGCTTCTCGTTACCCGATCGACGCGAAAGCGTGCTGCGCTGCTGAACCGGGCACAACGCAGCAGCAGTTTCGGCCAGCTCTCCTCCGTGTTCACGGACGGTGAAGGAATTGTGAGCGGCCGCACCGCCGCCGACGCCAACTTGCCTTCCTTTTAATTCAGAGCAGAATGGGTGCTCACGGTTTCACCCGACGCCGGTGCTCTGAGCGGTGTGCCACTGGTGCAGGGACCGCAAGGCGGGCGGGCGAACGTCGATGGACCTGCTCAAGTTTGTACAAGGTGAAGGACACAAAACGTTGAGCCATTGCTAGGCCCCAAATAAACTTGCTGCCGGTCATGTATATCTGTCAGCTAAAAGGAGCCAACCAAGGCCCCGCCGCCGCAACCATTTCGCACTCTGGATTCCTAGACCGTCGTTCGAAGCAACCAAACCTGCGCAACGTGCCTGCGCTCCGTGCTTCCTTCCTGTATGCGTCAAAATTGTTGAGAGTCGTGCCTGTTTCGTCAAGTCTCTTCTTCCAGAGAGAGAGAGAGACAGAGAGCCGTGACGGAATTCTGAGCGGCCACCCGGTCAATGCGTAAACTTGCCTTCCTTTAATTCAGAGCAGAATCGGTGCTCTCTTTCCGGTGTCACGGGCACACCAGGCTCACGGTTTCCGGGTCTCGCCGGAAACGCAACGCTGCTCCCAAAGTTACGGTACAGGGCGCGCTGGTGACCACGAACGAACAGAGCGGGTGCTCGCCGCTTGCGAGGCAGATGGCGATGCGCTTGGTGCCTTGTGCTGTACTAGTACGCAGTATGCGTCCGCCGTGTACCTCAAACTCGGCGCTTGATCTCTACTCGCCTCTCTCGGTGGTCTCGATCTGCTTCGTCAGGCTTTCGAGTCCGTCGTGCCTTTGCTTTGCTTTTAGTTACTTCTTGATTTTACAACAACGAGACAGTCGGCGGAACGGAGGATCTTCTGCCGTTTCGCCCCGGAGAAATCAATCCTGGCTCCGGATTGTTCACGTTTTGGTCCTTAGCTCGTCGCACCAACGGAACCCGACAGACGAGAGAGTAGTCAAACCGGTGTTCGACCGTGCAAGAAGAACGGGGCACGGGAAGCCTGAATGGCTGTCGGCTCACGCGGACGGGACGGGCTTGGAACGAGATGCAGCAAAAAGGAGACCAGTGAGCCGAGAACGGCATGACAAGTTAGGATGGACGGAACAAAGGCACTACTACCGCACTGGTGCTCTTTTAGGTACTATATACTGACTGACGAGTGACGAACCTGACTAGCTTTCAGTGTTGACCGGCCCCATGATCGCAACTTGGCCATGCGTCAACAACCTCCACGTCGATCGGGAACCACTACTCCTTTTTTTCTTTTCAACAAGAAAAAATAAGTATATAAGCTCGTCACTTGGAGCAACGCACGGATCGCCTGTTGTGCTTGCGAGCGAGTACATACGCGTGCAGCTTGGCAACTTAATTTGGTGGAGATAGATTTTTTTCCACACCGTTTGCGTGCTGCTTGCTGTTACCGAACTCGATCGCGCGGCACTGAACCGCTCCTTGGGCCTTTTGGGCACGGTGACGGACGCGCATGGATCCGCAGACGGTTCATCCGCTGGAAAGGCCCAATGGCCAAGGCAGGCTTGGCTTGTGTTGCCGACGTCAAACCTCCGTCTGTGCTCGAATCTTTCTGGGGCACGACGTCAGGCTCCCGGTTTCGTTTCACGGGCCGCTGCCGGGTCTGCATTCTTTCTCTATCGGGGTTCTTTTTGAAATCTCTATCGGGTTCAGCTGGTGGCATAACAGCAGAATGCTTCACAAGCCCAATGGCCGCTGTTGGGCTCGCGATACGGACAATGATGAGGACAGCAAGAATGCAACATGGGCGTCTGTTTGCAGATGTAACAGAATCAGAACGGACAGTCACGTGGGCCACAGATTGTAGCGAAATGAGCTGAATGGGCCGAATTACAACTTCGATCGCTCGGCCCGGCCTGCTTCTCCAGTTTCTCTCGTACTACATGTGTACTTGAGTGGAGCCTGGATCCCCTGTCTGCACTGCGGGCCGGAAGATTGACGCTTCTGGAAGTTCGGGTGCCGACGGAAACAAGAACCGCCATCTTCCTGGCAATCTTCACTTCGATACGTGTACTACACATTTTGCCGTGCCTCGGCGCAGATCGGCACTGCTACTACTACTACTGCAAGGGGCACGAACTCAAAGCTGAGATGAGATGGAGATCGACCCTGCCTGTCTGCCCTACTGACGAACGTTCCGGTAAGTTCCACCTGGCCGTACTTGACTTTTCTAGAGACGTCCACTCCAACTGCTCGCGGATATCAACGAAAAGCATTCGCGCGGTGTACAACTAAACATGGCATTGTTGCCCCACCCTGCTCAGTTAACAAAACTCTCTCTCACCCTCTCCCAAGGTAAAAAAAGAGTCCCCAACCTCTCTCGCAGAAAAAAAAACTGTAAAAAGTCCCCAAGTGATTGAAACCAACGCCCTGAAACTGTTGTGGTTTTAACCGGGCTTGACTTTACTGCAACGCTGTGAGAAACACGTATCATGCGTCCCCTCCCACGCGTGGCTGTGTGGCTCCTCAAAAGCATTTCCAGGAATCATGGCGCCCACGCGACGCTCCGGCTCCGCGGAAAAGAAAAGAAAGGGATCCCACCTATCGACCAATGAATCCGGCTACGCATCTACTCCATGACCATGAGCGAGGATGGAGACCATGCTACGACCGGAGCCCATGACGACATTTCCAGTGTACAAGGACCTCACCTCTAGCCATAGAACAAGACGGGTCACCAGTCACCACGCCGAGCTCGCAAGTACGACGTGAAACCGTAAAATACGTCGTCCCGTCCCGTAGCAAGAGAGCAGATGAATGACGTACTACGTCTCCGTCGCATGACCTTTCTGGAAATGCGTGAGAATCTCATCTGCGCGGACGGGGAATTCACGCCACGGCCGAGGAGAGGCAGACGGCAGGGAGCGGCGTGCGTGCATTATGAGCTAGTAATATCTTTTTCCCCCACAGTATATACAGTCATGTGCACGCGCAAAGGCAGCACATACTACTGCTTGGTGCGACGTCTGCAGCCATAAATCCGAGACCCAGTCACGTGCTCCTCACCTAATGTTCCCTTAATCGATCTAAACTACGCGCCCTCTAACACGGCCGCTGTCAGCCGGAGTCAACCTTTTTCTTGTGCAGACACAGTACTAGTACTACTACATTAGATGGTGATAATATTGACGTGATAGTCATGTACTCATGTTATAGCATAGCTGGTGGTCGATCGGTGAGGACAAAGCATGCATATGGCACAAGGTTAAAAGACACATTTATGAGGGTGCTATTTTCATGATCATGCGGGGCGCAGAGAAGGCACCGTTTCAGTACCACCATCTCTTGTCAAAGCATGTGCCATGGATTCAGACTAGACCGAGCACGCTACTTTTCCATGACGTTCCGGGGCACCGACACGCCAAACCTAGCAAGAGCAGCCGCTAATGGATATCTCTGCCGAACCGTAATAACAGCGAGCGCTTGAGCTAGATCATCAGTGGTCCATGGCTAGACCGACGAATGCCTCAAGTGCGGTCGATAAGTACTACTACTATCATGCATGACAATTATTGCCTGCTGGTCATGGTGCTCGTACGAACTTGCTGCAAATCTCATTCTATAAAGTTGAGCAAATTGCGACAGGTCGTCCAACTTTGTTCCCGACGTCAAAATCTTGACGAAAATTTGTGGAAAACCATGCATCTTAGTAATTAACGGCCGCGTTCCATGGCTCAGCACCAAGGGCAAACACAGGACACTATTAACAGGCACACTCGCATATTTTAATACCAAACATTTCTTCTCTCTGAGACACTCGCGTATTTGTATACAAATATATATCTTGTCCACCGACACATGCGGTTCACCGAGACGGTCTTATGAATCTAGAGATATTTGTATACACATGCTGTTTTTGGAAGTATTGATGGCGTGCCAAACGGCTCTAGCGCCGACTGCTGTGTGTTTTTCCGGGGGGTTTTGTTTTTTGCCACGTCATTAACGACGAGCTGGGCAGGGGCATCTTGATTTCTGGCCGAGATGAATTTTTGCCTGTTTTTCTGCAGTTCGGCGAGGGGAAGAGGACAACTGCCTCAGCTTTTTCAGGAATGAACATCGATCCGATGTATGAATACGTTTCATCTTTTTTTTAAAAAAAAGACCTTTTATTCAAGGTATAGTGCAGATGCTTCGTCAGCCCATTTGTGGCAACATCCTCTCTGCTTCCCTCTGCAGAACGTGTATACTGTACCATATTCTATAACTGTCATGTTCAGTACATGTAAACCTTTTTACTGCTGTACAAAGTATTCGGTGGGGTGTGTTCGTTTCCAGGTATATAATTTTTAGAGGGATCAAATCAAAGAGAATTTTATCATTTTGGAGTACTAAATAAAGTCTAATCTCGAAACTAATTGCAGACTCCCTATCTAATTCACGAGACGAATCCAACGAGGGTAATTATGATGTTATTAGAAGATGTTTACTGTAGCATCACTGTAGCAAAACATAGATTAATTAGGATCATTAGATTCGTCTCGCAAATTAGAGGGGGTCGTGACATAGGTTTTGTCATTAAATTAATAAAAGTACTACTAAATAGTAAAATTCTCTTTGATGTGATGGGTATAATTTTTAGAGGACAGGAAACGAACAGGGCCAAGCCAAATGAGTTGATGAAGACCATCCGCACTGCTATACGGCAAGGATTGCGCTAAAGGGCGTGGAGTAGAAAAATAGAGTGAAACAGGCCGCAACGCGTGACGCTAAGCAAAACTTCAAATCAAAACACTGTAATGGCAAATTTGCGGCACAGGTAGCGTAATTGATTGCCAAACGCTATCCGTTGTTGGCCAGTAGGATGCATGCACATAACAGATGGATTTTATTTATTAGATATAATAGTTGGAGGAAATAAACAAAATATATGATAGTTGGGTATAGAGTAAGTATATAGAATAAGAGAGGTGCGAGAGAAGTTGATGTAGAGTAAAAAGAAGTTGATGATGTGGATAAAATATTCTTTTTAGAGTAAAAATATAGAGCAGTAATAGTATGGTAATAGTACTAACTGCGAGGTGGAGCAAATTAAATCGTCTTTTTTCATTATTTTTGAGGTCTTGCAGCAATCACTCTCTTTTGTTCGTCAACAGACCAGCAACTAAAAAAGATGATAATTATTAGTTAGAATAACCATACTCAGTTTTGAAACGAACTCCTTTACTTCAAGATTTACTTTCCAGAATTTTGGACTTATTCTTTTTTTCTAACCTATTCATATAAATGCTTATTTGTGATGGAAAAGGTTGATGGGCACATTGTACAAAGGAATACTGTAAATTACATTATGTGAAGAAGAGGAAGAACAAATGGCTGAAATCGAGCATAATGTTAATCCATATGATTAGTTCTGCTCTGTTTAACTATTTTAATGACTTATATACCTTGTCGTCAAGTGTCTTGTGTTTTCACATCTCCATTCAATAGTTCATTGCTTGTACCGCCACCCGTTTCTAGGCTAATGAGAGTAAAAGGCTCGTTCTGAAGACTTGTTGATAAGATTGAGCCACCAACCAGAGCGGGAGCAGTGCAGAGAGTGTGATACAGTTACACAACTTGCGAGCTCGAGACGTGTCACTTTCCGGACGCAGGTATATATGTCGATCAATCACTGTGAGACGGTCATGCATATGGTAATTAATTAACGTAAAATGTGAAATGCGTGGGGTAGTTTCCCCTCCTTGTTAACTAAGCGGCGTTGTAGAAAATGAAGCATCACGAGAGCATGTGAACTTTCCTGCTCGCGTTTGCTTTGCAGCTTTGGATGCACGTGCAGAACCGCGACGTCTCAAGTCGGACGTCATTTTCCTGCTTGTAACAACTCGAGAAGAGAGAGATTCCCGTGGAGCCACGTTCTCGGTGATCGGTCGAGGCCGGCTACTGTAAAATAGTAAAAAAATCTTGGTTATTAATCACCACCTTGTACGTAGTTAAAGGGGACAGGAACAGTATTACTACTTACTCCTAGCAAGCATCATTCTCTGTTTAGCAGTAGAGCCGTGTGATCTCGATGGGCCGCCTGTGTCACATGCGTCCCTCCACTGTGCACCGCTCCATCGCTACAGAACAATTCGAGGTGCCTGCTCCACGGCTGCTGCAGTGCATGCACCCCGGCAAATAATGCGGTAAACAAATGCGTGCATGGCACCTGCTCCGGCGAGGGCCCCGCCCGGGTAATGAACCCGGTGCTGGTTGTCCTTGGTGTCAACCGGTTCAGACGGGCGCGGAACCAGACAACCAGTGCAGTGACCAACGGCGAAGCCGCCTCGCCTCGCCTCCCCCACATGCGCGCCGGGCCCAGCAGTGCCGCGCCGCGCGTGTATATAAGCAGCGGCAGGGGCGGCCTTCGTCCTCAGCCCACCGCCCACTGATCACCACTGAAGCAAGCGGAGAGTGTTGAGTGAGTGAGGATGAGGATGGGCGGCAAGGCCGCGCTGGTGCTGGCCCTGGTGGCCGTGAGCCTGGCCCTGGAGATCCACGCCGACGACACCGGCTACGGCTACGGTGGCGGCTACGGCCCGGCCCCAACCACCCCGACGCCCTCGCCGACCACCCCGTCGCCGAGCCCCAAGCCCGAGAAGCCGCCCAAGGGCGGTTACAAGCCGCCCAGCTCCGGCGGCGGCAGCGGCAGCGGCCCCAAGCCCGAGAAGCCGCCCAAGGGCGGCTACAAGCCACCCAGCTCCGGCGGCGGCAGCGGCAGCGGGCCCAAGCCCGAGAAGCCACCCAAGGGCTACAAGCCGCCCAGCTCCGGCGGCAGCGGCCCCAAGCCCAAGCCCAAGCCGACCCCGCCCACGTACCCCACTCCCACTCCCACGCCCACGCCGCCCACCTACACTCCCGGTCCCAAGCCCACGCCTCCGACCAAGCCACCCAAGCCCACTCCTCCCACCTACACTCCGGGCCCCAAGCCCAAGCCGCCGACCAAGCCTCCCAAGCCCACTCCGCCAACCTACACCCCGTCGCCGAAGCCGCCCAAGCCCACTCCCCCGACCTACACCCCGTCGCCAAAGCCCCCCAAGCCCACTCCGCCAACCTACACCCCGTCGCCAAAGCCACCAAAGCCCACTCCCCCGACCTACACCCCGTCACCGAAGCCCCCAAGCCCACTCCCCGACCTACACCCCGTCGCCCAAGCCGCCGAAGCCCACTCCGCCAACCTACACCCCGTCGCCAAAGCCACCCAAGCCCACTCCACCGACGTACACTCCATCCCCCAAGACGCCGACCCCGACCCCCAAGCAGCCGTCGCCGCCGACCTACACGCCCAGCCCCAAGACTCCCACTCCTACTCCCAACCCGCCGTCGACGTCCTACACCCCCAGCCCGCCGCCGCCGCCCTACTACAACTGAGAGTAGCTCCTCCGCCGTCGAGCAGCCCGGAGCATAGGTAACGTGATCGGCAAACCCACCAACTTGCATTGCATGACTACTCTTGCTGTTACAGCAAACGTATAATTTGGTCCGAGTAACAACGATGCTTATTTTTCTTTTCTCGTGCAGAAGGTGACGCAAGAGTTGTGCGCCGGGAGGAAGCATACCTCCAGCTGATGAGGCCTTCATCAACTTGCATTGTGTTTTGCTGCTGCCAAGCAAGGGCCAACCTTATCCTAGCTAGAGGAGAATAATACGCAGATAGCGCTGCTCCCTCTGTGTTTCCCTTCGTCCCTCTTCTTTTATTTTCCCGTTCCTCATCGATCTCAGTCGTTTCTTAACAGCCGCCGTGTATTCTGTGGTGGGTCATGGGTATTGTACCGTGGTCGTGGTGTTACTCGGGTCTGTCAAACCATATAATAATAACTCGGAAATGAAATGCAAACCCTATTGTTTCCTCGATCTACTTCTTCCTCCCTGCGCGTTACGCACTTTTCAGTTTCACAGAAATGGCTTGTTTTATTATATACTGTTACAGTGCTGTGTTTACGATAAGCTCCAGAGCAAGACGTATAGTTTCGCTATTGACATGTAACTCTACTAGTAGTAATTTCTTTAAGCCCACGAGACGAGATAAATCACTTGGCAGTGGACAATCGAGAACCACCATTGATGATGTGGCAGCGCATGCAAGCCGGTCTGCAGCCACGAGCTGGTCCGGTTGGGCAGAGCACACGGTGCACCCATGCTGCCGTATCGTCGGAGTTTCTTCCGAGATCTAGGAGACACAAATGCGTCTAGGTGCATTGTGTTCACCAACAAAATGGCGTCTAGGAGGATTCCAGCGAGGTTGAACCATAATTACTGTGCGTTTCTTGCAATCTACTACTGCAAGCTCGCAGAAACTTATTAGCCCTACGTTCCCAACTTTCTCAGTGATGCAAAAAAGAAAGAACACTAATGTGTATAATGATTTCATGGGGCCACCAGAGAAACAAGCAAGAACAGATTCATCAGAAAAGGGAATCATGTAATACAAAAAATAAAATTGTCATACTGACGCTGGTGTACGACGACATATGATTTATTTGTATTATCTGTTGTCGTGCCCATGAGGGCCAGTCAAAAGCATGTCACCGCTATTCTATCCACTACACTGTTTGCGTTTAAAATAACTGAGGCCTGTGGTATCGCAGTAAAAAGGAAATCGTTGAGGCCCAAGATACACAGCTTCTTCCCATGCGACATGCGAGTGTGGTAACTGGCGAATGGCTGTTGCACTCGAGCACGGGAAATCGATTGGCCCTATCCCTCTTTTCCGAAACCATCGACACGCGTTTGTTCGACAACACGAGAGCAGTACTGCACACACCATATACGTACTGTATTTTTGTTGAATTATGTATTCCGTTCGCAGTATTCTTGAGTTCACACGCTTGTGGAGCATCTTTTCCGTGCGGCCACATGGGCATGTCGATGGATGTCAGAGATCGTCCCTGGAATTACCTTGAGAAAAGAAAACTTTGCCTGCTGCCGCGCCGCTCACTGACAAAAGCACAAACATGCAAAAGCGGCAGGCGGAGGAAAAGAAAGAATAATAATACTGCCAACATACTGCGCGTCAGAAACTATTTAACCGAGAAATCATGCGTGAGCTGAGTAAAAAAAAATCATGGCTCTCCATAGGCGGTTTGAGAGATTAACCGACTGAAAGAAGTCAGCACGTGTTAAAATGTACGGGAGCGATAACTAAGTACTTAGAGCGGCACTAACTCTCTACGTGATCTAAGAGTTATTTAAGAGTCATCTAAAAGTTCATATCAACTCTAAAGTAACAATTGGATCTATATGTCAACCTCAATAAATGTTAGAGGCTGCCTCTTGAACAAGAAGCTAGCAATCTTCTCTCTCTTCTTTTCTCTAATAAATAACTCTAAGAGTTAGCTAAGAAGCAACCATTGAAGATGCTCTTAGTCGTGCAGAGGTTAACTGATTGAACGCAGAGGAGTATCTTGTTTACGGTGTGGAAAATGTCGTGCAGCAAGAACACAAGCAGTGATGCGTGTTGGACTAGCACTAGTCTCTAGTCTGGTGCGGTGAAAGATGAGCGCTCACGGATTAGTCAAAACATTGATTTTCGAGGAGCAGGCGCCTAACTCGCTCCAAGCGTAGGCCATGGCAATGTGATCGCTCGAGTAAATTAACTGCTTTTTTTCTTAGACTGCTAGTAGACCGAATTGTGCAACAACGCGCTGTTGTCCGATCGGCCCAGCTTCTCAGGCCGCCCATGCTGTTTGCACTCGAATAGAAAGGCCTCCGGTGCCCCCACCAGACACCAGAGCTTCGAGACGACGCAGAGGAGCAGGACACGAGCAAGCATTGAACGCAAGATACAGTGCCACGCCTATCATCAGTTCTGGTGCAGAGCGGTTTGTGTGCAACAGCCGCGGAGGAGCTCCGATGCGGATCGGATGGGATCAGCAGATGCGGATGCCGCCGATGACGACGATAACTCCGGGGCCACGGGGCCCGGGTTGGCCATTGACCGGCAGCAGCGCTCGGCCGACACCACCGGGGAACACGGCCGGCCGGGCGACGAGCGCCATTATTGGGGTCGATTAGAATTATGCGAGTGCGATGCGGAGACTGAAACAAGCTCGCGTCGATTTGATTACTCCTACTGCTGATGATGACCGGGACCGGTAGTAGGAGAAGACCCCGCGCGCGGATGCCGGAGAAGCCGACAACCGTCTGGGGCCAGAGCTTGGGCGCGTGCTCGGCTACAGGCGCGTCGGGAAACCGGGGAAGCTGCGAGGAGATTTCCTGCATGCGGACACCACATCTCTAGAGCTGTGTTTACAGTCATCTCTCCAAGGCACCCTTTCTAATTGCACATTTTTAAATTTCACGATGTACAGTAATACCTGCTCACTTTCACTGATCGAGTCATGTTCCGTCGTGTCTAGTCGTAGGGTTTCCTAATGCAATCATTGTTCCGCTCCGACAGGGCAACGATGATGCGCGCAACGGATGAGCAGCGCCGAGTGCCCCGCTGCCCGCCGCTCCCTCTTTTCTTTCGTAACCCGCAAATCAGGGCGTGGCGAGACGGACGCCGAGTCACGCGCCAGCTTGCCGAGACACGCACACACACATCATTGATTGCGAGGATCGAGACGAGGAGGCTCTTCCCATCTTGGCCGTCTCCAAAGAGAGACCAGTTGCGCAGCTTACACGCACGAGAATGGATACTAGTAGCTAGAGAATAGTAGGGTCACTGAAAGAAGCCTCGTAGCTGCTGTCAGCTGGTTTGTGCAAACGGACCGGAAACCCTGTACCGTCCACCGCGTACAACATGCCAGAATCAGGAAAGAGGGGGAGCCGATCTACTAGTAGTACCAGTAGAGCGAGTGGCTAAATCACGTCCTCGTGCAAGGCTTCCGAATCTCACCGTCGTGATCCGATCCATCACCTAAAGCACTACGCGTCGCCTTTTCGGTTGACCTTGCCGGCCGGCAGCACGCAGGACTGTCACCGACCGGTTCTGCCTAACACTCGCCACACGTCTCGTGCGCCTCACATGGCTCCACGGAGAACCGCTTAATTTGCACGTTATTATTGTCCGTCCCCCTCGGCGGAGTTGGCTTCAACGGTAAAAATCTGCCGCTCGGCATGCATCTCTGTGGTTGTCAGACTGACCGCACCGGGGAACGGTAACCGTCCCTTCAGTACCGCGATACAGAAAAAATCGCTGCACCGGGGGACGGTAACCCATCCGCTACCCTTGCGGATGTCCCCGGTTCCGGCAAATCTGACGGGTATAGCGAGGAACGGACCGACCGACGTGGCGCAGGACCCACGCACTCACGCGCCTTCCCAACTACCTGTGAGCCATCCCTCGCCGGAGTGGGTTAAGCCGAGAGGGATGATGCTGCGCGGATCCGTCTCGATGGAGCACAAGCCTCACACGGTGAGCTCGGTACGGATGGCCGGAGATCCGCTGGTGTAGCCCGCCCCGTCGGTCACAAGCACCATCCTCGCCGCCGCCGCTGCCCTCTCTTCGCACCGCGCGCAGATCCCGCCTTCCTCGAGTGTGCACGGGTGGAGATCCGCCTCGACGGAGCCGTCGGAGAGCTCGAGGCCCACGCCCAAGCCCGCGCCGCCACCGGATCTGGTGGGAGGAGCCGTTGTGGACTGTGGTGGCGAGCCGCGGCAGCCGCGCGCGGCGCGGTGGAGGCGGGTCCCCTGCTCCTCCGTCGGTGGAAGCGGCGCCGACCGAGGGCGGTGCGGGGCGGGGCCGGGCCGACGGCGCCGATTGGGAGCGGGGCGGAGGGCGGCGGCGGCGGCGCCCGTGGGGAGACGACGGCGGCGCGCGTGGGGAGACGGCGGCGGCGCGCGGGGAGTGGAGGCGGCGCGGCACGCGTGGGGAGTGGAGCTGACGGCAGCACGCGTGGGGAGATGGCTGCGGCGCGCGTGGGGAGTGGAGGTGGAGGCGGCGCGCGTGGAGACGAGGGCCGCGTGCCTGCGCAGGTGGAGAGATGAAGGAGATAGAGAGAAAAAGGAAAGAAGAAAGGGAAAAGGAAGAAAAGGGAAAGAGAAAAAGGAAGAGAAAAAAATAGAAAAAGACAAAGTGAAAATAGAAAAGAAAAAGAAAAGAGAAGGAGAGATAAAAAAGAGATGGTAGTTGGTGATGGTTAAATAAAATATTGGATAGTTGGTATAGAGGATGGATATAGAGTATGAACGGGTGCAGCAAAACTGAACATAGAGGAGAGAATTTTGCTGACCAGGACGAGAATATTCCTCTTAGAGGATGTGTATAGAGTATGACGAGTGCAGATAGTCTCAAAGACCGAGTCCCAAAATGCAATCTAACAACAGCTGGACACGAAGAAGATAAGGATTGCAATGTTTATTCTTCTGGGAGAAGAAATAGGGAGGAATTTGCAGGTGCCGTCTTTAATTTTATTTTGGGAGAAAGTAGTAAGTTCTGAAGTATAATCCAACTACTAAAGTTTCAGAGGTTCCGTTCTCTGAACTGTATCTGCTTAGACTTACCTCTCAACCGTCTCTGAAGATATATAAACGAACTAATCTTTTATTTTGGGATAAAGTAATAAGTGCTTATTCGTAACCAGAGCAAGTCTAACCAGTTCAGAGATGGTGGAAATGAAACTGCTAAACATGCGTAATCATTCACATTAGGGATACAGAAAAACGGCAGGGTTACACAAGTCAAATGATGTTGAACGCCCAGGACGTGATAAAAAGCTGAATTGACCAATCCAATTGCCCTTCCCACCGAAGTTTACTTCCTCCCATCCCATGCTTCCGACACGCAATTCGCGGTCTACTGTCCAGGAAATTCTTCAGTCCCTGACCTGGAAGTGCCAGGTGGAAGCCCACTCCCGGTAGTTTGGTCTAAGCACACCTGCAGCCACACAACATAGACCAGTAACATGTCTTCTGAGGTCCAAAAGCCCATCACAAGTCAGGGGAAGTGATTCTGGTCAGGATAGAGAGACTATCAAACCTAACAGATATCACACTCAAGATACGACGGAAAGAGAACCTATATGGCTATTCACGGAATGTTGACGAATGTTGTTAGGATACATTTTGTAGGTTATAAACATGCAGAGTAAAAATGTTAAACATGTTTATTTATATAACTTCAAGACAGGTATGTCCTACCACGGAAAGAAATTCAGATAGTGAACAGAGTACTTTCCACAGGATCAGAGTGAAGCGATCGTTGCGCACTCAAGCATGGAGTGCACTGCTGGGAAGTCCAAGAACATGGAATGTTGGGCCCCGTGCAACACGGCCCAGTCGGCGCTCCGAAAATCTTTCGAGTTGTCCGTCTCCGTTTAGTCCCTACCCAAGATAATGGGTTCGGCAACATCCAACAATCTGTGAAGATTTTCAAACAAACGGCCGCTATATAAGGCGCCAAATGCTGGACGGTCAGAGACAAACCAAACCAAGCAGCGAAGGCAGCTGCAAACATGGGCATCACAAGCATGAAGGGCATCGCCCTTCTCATCGCTCTCACTGCTGCTCTCTCCAGCGCCTCATCGTCGTCGCCTCTCGACACCTTGCTACCGCCCGTCGAGGCACCACAAGCTGAAGCACCCTATGGCGCGATGGTGGCAAATTCACCGGCCGAAGCGCCCATGCCTCATGCGGCAGCGCCAGTGACGGCGCACAATGGATCCGACTCCGACCACGGCAAGCACCACGGGACACCGCCCGCCGAGCCACCTTCCCACAAGAATTCGTCAGACCACAAGCACCACCACCACGGCCACTACGGCCACCACAACCACAGCCACCATGACCACAAGCATCACCACGCTCCACCCAGCCCTTCCCCGGCTCACCACCACCCACCCCCTCCTCACCACAAACCACCGCCTCATTACCATTCTCCGCCGCCCTCAGCTTACAACCCTCCTCCGCCTCCTCATCACAAGCCACCGCCTCATCACCACTCACCGCCGCCCTCATCTTACAACCCTCCACCGCCTCATTACCATTCTCCGCCGCCCTCAGCTTACAACCCTCCCCCGCCTCCTCATCACAAGCCACCGCCTCATCACGATTCACCGCCGCCATCAGCTTACAACCCTCCACCTCCTCCCCATCACAAGCCACCACCTCATCATCATTCACCACCCCCGGCTCACCACGTGCCTCCCCCACCGCCGTCCCGGTACCCGCCATACGTCCCGGCTCCCCCAAGACACAGGTACCCACCACCAGCATCGTCACCTTCGCATAGCAGGGTGCCGCCACATGGACATGGCAGCACAAAATATCCACTGCCACCTGAGCCGGCGTACTCGGCTATGGCTCCGTCACCGGCTGAGTACAGTGCCATGTCACCATCTGAGCAACAAGGCCCCAAGGTCCCGTATCACACCGTCCCTGGTAATGCGCCTCCGCCACGTCGCAACGGAGCATGGCCGGCGTGGTTTGTTTGATGCCTGCACTAGCTGCCAGGAGCCAAGGATGCCACAAGACTAGATAATTACTGACCTAATACGTTTGTACGCCCTGCAATTAAACTTTGTGCAAGAGAGCAAAAGCCCCGCATATACGGCTAGCTAATACTTCGATCGATGATAGCCCTACTACTACATCTTCCAAATATATGGTTACTGAATAAAGATTTATTACTTTGTTTGAAACCACATGTCCTTGATGTCTCGTACTGGAATGTTTCTGTACCAGCATGTATCTGTATCTCTTACACAGTGTCACTGGTATGTATCAAAGCATAACTTTATGAAACACCAGTAGCCTTTGCCACAAAAGAGGCCCACGACATTGTATCATTAGCTATATGATTCATGACTATGTATGCTGGCAGGACGAACACAAATAACACTAACGCTTTGAAAGAAAGAAAGATTGGATGATGGCCTACGTTTGCCAATAAATTAAACTAAAACATTTCCAAAAAATAGTCATTCATGCAACCACTGCCCCTAGCAGCTTGTTAAATCTCTGCATGACCATTCAGGATGCAGAGCCTGCTAGAAATAAAAACCGCATGCAGAAATCTGCTGATACAGTAAACCAACTTGTAGGCCAGAACATGTTATAAAACTTCACCATAGATAAGGATACAGATTAAGCAAAAATTATCACGAATACAAGGACCAGCCAATGCAGTGACAATAAGATTCTGATACAAATACACACACTACTGCAGCCAGAAACACTGGTCAACAAAGCTAGTGGCACTAACTTCAGTAATTAAAGCTAAACTTAGACCAAACAAAAGCTTCATTAAACACAACCTACAATCTAGACCATGGCCCTCCACTGCAATATACTCCCTCCGGTACTCTTTTCTTGTCGTTAGGACAATCAAATCAAAGCAAATTGCATTAAAAGGTTTGTCCTAACGACAACAAAAAAAGGAACAGAGGAGTAACTAATCAGTTCCATACTTCCATGGAAATTAAGCTTCAATGACGAAACATGTCATATAATGACACGAGTATATGACTTCACCCACAAAAGGATCAACAGAAAAAAAATAATCAATTACCTTTGAAAGTTTCCCAAAAACCCATCAGGTTGTACTTCATACCTGAACTGGTTTCAATTAACTACTGAAGACTCTCTCTTTCATCTAAAAAATTAGGAGATGAACTCTCAAAGATCAGTGCATGGCAGGAATTATTTTGCCAGAAAAGATGCATGTGACATCATATCATTAGCTACATGATTCGTGGCAACCATGCTAGCATGACGAAGACGAACACCACACAGTACTAGCGTATCGAAATAAACCAAGATTGGATGCCAGAATATGTTGTCAAGAATCTAAAACATTTTCAAAACTAGTCATTCATGCATTCACAGGAGTTGTGGCAACCACTGGCTTGCTAAATCAGTAAATCTGTGCAAGACCATTCAAAATGCAGAGTCTGCTAGAAATAAAAAAACGCACACTACGGGAAAATGGTTGAATGCCGAGTGTCTGAAGGTTTGCCGAGTGTGAAATCACGGCCACTCGGCAAACGTCAGTTTTGCCGAGTGTCAACTGAACGACATTCGGTAAACAAAGAACACTCGGCACAGGAGCTATGTGCCGAGTGTCTGCACGCCGACACTCGGCAAACAAAACCCACTCGTCACATATTTTACTTTGTCGAGTGCCTAACGGCATCACCCTCGGCGAAGCAACCTCCCGTGAACTACTCGCCAGGGTCAACGGTATGCCGAGTGTCCGGCTGGGGGCACTCGGCAAAGGACCAATTGTGCCGAGTGTAAAACCCGACACTCGGCACAAGTGTTTTTTTTCTTCACTTTTTGACCACCATTTTTTCTGTCTAGCTCATAGATAGGTGCAGCTTAATCATGTTGAAGTTTGGTACAATTATTCATCTTTTTGATATATTTAACTAATTTTATTCTTTAATATCATTTTCTTATGAAAAGTCAAATGTGAACTAGAAGTGTTTTGAATAATGGAATAAACTGAACAGACAATTGATGTTCATGTTAGTGAAACCAAAGTGACGCTGTATCTAGGACACTCGGCAAAAAGTCCATCAGTGTCACGTGTCAAATTTCTTTGCCGAGTGCGCCGTTAGACACTCGGCAAATTTTTTGTCGAGTGCCCAACAGAAGACACTCGGCAAAGGTCCTTTTGCCGATCGGACCTAAGCCGACGGGCCTTTACCGAGTGCGGCACTCGGCAAAGGTGGTATTTGGTTATTGCCGAGTGTGTGAGGCACTCGGCAAACTCCTGTTCTCCCGTAGTGGCATGCAGAAAATTACTGAGACAGTAAACCATGCTGTAGGCCAGAACATGTCATAAAATTTCAGTATACACAAAGATAGAGATTAGCAGAAAATTATCAATAATATAAGGCCATGGATAGCCAATGCAGTGACAATAACATGCTGATACAATAGTTCACGGAACTGCAACCAAGAAACAGCAACTTTCATATGTCCGAAAGCTAGTGCCATTAACTTCAGTAATTAAAGTTAAACTTAGGCCAAACAAAAGCTTCATTAAACAGATGCCCAGAATCTAGACCACATAGCCCTCCTTGTAGATACTGCTAACTAACCAGTTCCATGTAAATTAAGCTTGGATGACAAAAAGTTCCAGGACACCCGCAAAAGGATCAGTAACAGAAAAATCAAATCCCCTTCGGAAGTTCCCAACTAATACAGGTGCATCAGGAGTTGAACTCTCACAGATCAGCACCTTACTGGGATTAGTTGGCCCATCTTCAGGAATCAGAGACTTCACTTTGGAAAGCACCACACCTCGGGATGTGAAACATCGACGAGACACCACAATTACCGCCCCGTTCAGAACCTGGGCACTGTGGAAGAAGAACTTGAGGAAGGTAAGCTCATTTGGACCCATTCGGAATTCACGAAAAGTCATCGCCTTGATGCGGGACTGGATGCTTTCAATGGGACGAGCCTCTTGCCAGAACTTGGGGTCGAGCTCACCACCAGCGACTTCAGCAGGTTCTTCAGACTGCAAATTGCACAAATCAGTGATCGTGCATTACCACAAATGGTCGTTCATGCCAGTGTGCAAATGATACAGATCAGTCAATACCGCAATGTGCAGGGTGTCAACATTGGGAAAGCATTTGAGGAAGCTGAGCAACATTTTGACATCATTGCGGACTCCAAAACTCACAGCTAATCCAAGGATCTTGACACTTGCAATTGGGACAATTGTGCTTGGGCTTGCCTTGATCCCAGCCTAGAACGCATAAGGAACAGAGGAAAGGTTACAAATTGGCATATAGATGTTGCTGAATCAAACGAATAGAACAGTAGAGTTGCACATATACATTGATGGTGGTGTTGTGGATCTCCAGCGTGTGAGTTCCGGGCTTCAAGTGCCCAAGTATGAACAGTAGAGCCGCCGAGCTTGACGGATCCAGTAATCAGGAAGCGCTGGAGGGTCGGGGTGTCCTCCACGGCGATGCGGTCGGTAACGGAGGTGGAGATCTGCACGCAGCGGAGGCGCTGGCCGACGAGGCGGACGCGGATCCCCTGCTTCCTGATCCCCTGTATGCCCAGCTTCTCCAGGGCGGGGCACGCCGCCAGGAGGAAGTCCAGGTCGCGGTTTTCCATGTCCATGTTGCTGAGGACGAGCTCGCGGAGGTTGGGGAACACCGTGCCAGCGCTGCGCGGGCGGACGGGCGGGTCCGGGAACTTCCAGAGGCCGAGGTAAAGGCGGGTGAGCGCGGTGGCGGCGAAGATGGCGGCGGGGAGGGGCATGTCGCGGGGCCACGGGCGGTTGATGAGGACGAGGTCCTGGACGCCCTTGTCGGCGAGCGCCTGCACCCAGCGAGGTGCCGCGGGTACGCGCCCATGTAGCACCACACGAGGTGGACGGCGCGGAAGGGGCCTGGGTGCACGGCGAGCACGCGGGAGATGGTGGCAGCGATGTCCGGCGTGTCCACGCGGGTGGGCTGGCAGCGGCCTTCGAGGACGCCCGGGACGAGGTGGGCGTCGGCGAAGACGAGCGGCGTGGTGCGCCACACGGGGCGCCAGCGGCGGGAGAGCACGGCGGTGCGTGCGGCCTCCTTGGTGGGGAGGCGGGAGACGATGTTGCGGAGGACCGCGAGGGGAAGGGCGCTGATGCGGTCGGCACCGGAGGGGTCCGTGACGGGGAGCGCGGAGAGGACGGAGGCGGTGGAGGCGGGCGCGTCCGGGATGGTGACATAGAGGTAGTCCATCATACTCTGCGCCTCCATCTCCAGCTCGCGCGGGTCGAACCCTTGGCGCCGCGCGGCGGCTGCCGTGCCGGCGTCAACGAAGAAGAACGACTCCTGGTTGCCCATGGCTGCCGGCGTCGCCGGGGCCAAAGATGGGGAGGGTTTTGGGAGAGCGGCGGTGGTGGACTGGAGTGGACAGACTGGGGATTGGGGAAAGTGAAAATGAATCAGGGAGTTGTTGGCTGATTTCTAGGGTTTGGAGTGCGTGTGTGTGGGTATACTGGTTGGGCCAAGTGTATGAACCACGTTGTTTCCGGGCCCATAAGTTTGTTGGCACTGTTTCTGTTGTTGTTTATCTTTTCGTAATCTCCGTCTCACAGGTTATCTTTTCGTAATCTCCGTCTCACAGGAGACTTTTGCTATTTTGCCCACGCAATGGACGGGCTTCGACGGAATGCTCGTATATAGTTGGGCTTCGGTAAAATGCCCATGAAAGCAATGACACATCAGGTGAAATGCCCATGAGTGAATTTTCGGACGAAATTGCCCCTACATCTTCTTCTTCCTCCATCTTTTTCCTCCATCCCTTGCAGCCATGGCTGCTACCACCGCCGCCGGCGAGCACGGTGCGCGGCGGCGGCCCGGCAAGGGCGTGCGGGTGGCGGCGGCGCGGCCCGCCGAGCGCGCGAGGGCGGCGGCCCGACCAGAGGCGCACGGGTGGCGGCGGCGCCGCCCGGCCGAGCGCGCGAGGGCGGCGGCTCGACCAGGGCGCCGACGGCGGCGGCGGCGCGGCCAGGGCGCACGGGCGGCGACGGCGGCCCGGCCGAGCGCGCGAGGGCGACGGCGGCGCGGCCGTGGCGCACGGGCGGCGGCGACGGCCCGGCCGAGCGCGCGAGGCGGCGGCGGCCCGACCAGGCGCGCTGGCGACGGCGGCGGGGGCCGCCCGACCGGAGCCCGGCTACGGCTCGGCGAGGCGGCAGCGGCGGCGGCTGCCCGGCTGTGGCCTAGCCATGGCCGGCAGAAATAGGCGAGAGAGAGAGGAAGAAGGAAGAGGCAAGGGCAATTTCGTCTTGTGGGTATTTTACCGGATGTGCCAACGGTTTCGTGGGCAAAATAGCGAAGCCCAACAACAATGGGCATTGTAACGAAGCCCGCTTGATTTCGTGGGTAAAATAGCAAATATCTCGTCTCACGAGACCCATAAGCGAGTTCTCTAGACTCTAGAGACAAATTATTGTTTTTTAATCTATAAAATAATAAAGAATGACTTTCCCTGAAAATGATTCTAAAATTTGACCTCATGTGTTGCGAGAAAACTATAAAGTAGCAGATAATTTACCTCATGCGTTGCAAAACATGTACATTGTAGTTTAAAACTTATTATTAGGGTTCGTTCATATTGGAGCACCGGTGCTCGCTCCCTCTCTCGGACCGTTTACCTTAAATCGCTTATCCGGCTGACCCACCAGCCGTTAGAAACTTATGGTAAACGAAGTGTTCAAGTTGGAAAAGCGATGATACTTTTGCAAATCTCAAAATCGATGGTGCTTCCGCAATTAGCCTTTGAAATTGTGGCTGAAAGGTCACTATTCCTAAAAAAAACCATTGGACCTAATGGGGCCCAAGCGAGTGAAAAAGGTGCGGGTTATGCCTCACTCGGCCCGGTTCGGGCCAACCACCCGTGCGGTTGCGGCAGCGGGCAGCTGAGCTGTTCCCGACACCCGACGAGTCGTCAAGGCCTAGGCCGTCGCCACCCGCCCGGCCTCCCGGGTCGGGCCGCTGCCACCGTTTTCGTCCGCCCGAGCTGCCGGGGTTGTCGCCACCGACCCGTGCGTCCTCCATGGTTGGGCCACCGCCGCAGTTTCCGTTCACCCGGGCCGGGGTCGCCGCCACCCACCCGCGCGCGGGCACCGCCAACGTTTCGTCCGCCCGGACCGAGGCTGCCACTGCTGCGCTCCAAGGACGGGGTCGCCTTCTCTGCATCGTGGGCTATGGAGGCTACGAGCTTGTCGTGAAGGGATGGAGCTAGGCAGATGGAGGAGGGGTTTCACTTACTGTAACAACTCTAAAATTAAACACGCATTTCATGTCATGTATCATCATGTCATCATGTGCATTGAAAAGAAAAGGTTAAATTTTGTGAAGAAAGGCACATAAAATAACAATTTAACTTAAGTAAAATTAAGGTCTTAAAAGAAGTCAGTAAATAAAAGTAAATTATGGTGTTTAACATTCTCTATTGTTTAAGCATAAAAATAAGTAATTTCTGAAGTTGCTACCAAGTCATAGTAATTTGTAAAAATACCTACAAGAAATAATGAAAGCTTATGTTTTCATTTTGAACTTGAATTTTAATTCAAAACCAGTTTGGAATTTCAACCTGGACCTAAAAGGAAAAACGTTTAAGATACTTTCAAATATCTCCCTGAATTTTTACGGAATTTTTAGAGCCCCGGAAATCAGTTTTTCAATTAGTTAAAAAACCCGGGGGTTTCATGTAAAGTTACCCGGGCCCCTGTGTCAATCTCTCTTCTCTCCCTCTCTCACCGACGCAGCGCCGCCCCGGGCACCGCCTTCCGTCCAGGCCGCCACGCCACCCGCCACGCAGAAGCTTGCCGCCACGCAGCTGCTCGGAGTCGGCTCCAACCGACGTGCGAAGGGGATAAAACCGCCGAGCTCCTCCGTTCCTCTCCCTTGGCTTCCGTCCGCTCGGGCAGCGCCCTGTCCTCCACCTCGCTCGGCCGCCTCCGGCCACCTTTCCGGCAAGCCACCACCCCCAGCCGCGCCGCACGCCCACGCCGGAGCTGCGCCCGGTCTCCATTCCCGACGAGCAGCCCTAACCTCGACGAGCGGAGCCGTTTTCCCCGAAGCCGCCATCTCCGACGTGTCCGGCCGCCACTCCAAAATTCTTCCGCTCCGGTGCGTTATCATCCCCCTTTCTTCTTCCATGTTGTGCGCAAGACTATTCTCTAGTATCTAGGCCATCTTTTGTTCCATTTTTCCCACCACGATGGCCGGAATCCGGTGTTTCTCCCGAGTCCGACCGCGAGTTCCCCGCCGGTCTCCGGTGCGGGTACTGTTCCGGCCATCTTTGGCGTCGACCGTGTTGGCGCCGGTATAGCCCTTGTTCCCGTGGTGCTGTAGGAAGAATCGGCGAGGGATTTGGTGCACCGTGGACCGAGTGCGACGTCGCCGAACGCTCGGCGGAGCCGCACCTCGCCGCCGGCGTGTCTAGGGTGGAGCTCATGTGAGCGCGTCGGTGCTAGAGAGGTCGCCTCGCGCCGGGGAGCGTTCCGGAGGGTCCGCGGCGAGCTCGGAGCTTTCCGGACCGTCTCCGGCGACCCGCCGCCGCGATCCGGCCGTCCGGCGCCATGGCGCACGAGCCGAGCTCGAGCCGGGCCGCGCTCGGGTTGTTGGGCCGAAGTGGGCCGGGGAGTCGCCGAAACGCCGTTGGGCCGGCGCCGTTACTCGGGCTGCCAGCCGTTGGGCCGGATCACTTTCGGCTCGATAGCGCTGTTTTCTTATTTTCGAATTTAATCTTTTTCGGAATTGATTCAAACTTCAAAATTCGTAGAAAATTCAATAAAATTCAGAAAAATGTCAAACCAACTTTGTTTAACTCAGAAAAATGAGATCTACCCAGTGGTGAAATAAAATATGTATTTTGAGTAATTTATTTTATTAATTAGTAATTAATTACTTTCTTTGATTGAAGAAAGGCTATTATTTTGTGTAAATAAAATGTTTAAAAAATGATTTTATTAATAAAGAAGATACTGCAGACGAAATTAATAATAAACTTTATTTTCTAAAATTAAAGTTAAACAATGTTAATTTATGTAATTCTAATCTATTCTTCTTTAGTCACTTAAAGTAATTAGTTAATTATTGCTTAATAAATCAGAATAATTCCTTAATTATTCAACCTAAGTAATTAGTAACCTTAATTAAGAAATTAAGGGAACAACATTAATTAATGTTAATCTTAATTAAACACCGTTAATCAGCTTAAGTAAGTGTTAATTACTTGTTTAATAAGTAGACTTATCTTTAACTCGTTAATTAACCAAGGTAATTAAACGTTAATCATTATGTTAATACAAGGCTTAACTTATGAACTTTTGCATTCTCTCATCATATGCATTCATGCATACATGATCGTGATTCGCGATGCGTTGCTGGTCGACTAGGTTACGAAGTGATCGAGGTTCCACCCGAGGGCGAGTCGAGAGCCGGAATCTCGAATTCGACCCGACCGCCGAGGAGTTTAACTTCGACCAAACTCAAGGCAAGCCCCGGTGCATCCTACCTATGTTTTTAAATATTTCCTTTTATCACTTAGTACAGTTATGCTTGTGCATTAGGTGTTAGGGTTTGGTTGACACCCTAGATGCATTATGGTAGGTTTCCGTCTGTTTGTCTATACTCGGTACAGGTAGCTCGATAGAGGCTATGCTTAATTCATAGTGGCAACGGTAGCTGAGTTAGGGCACTTAAAGCATGGAGGCTTTAAGAGTTTATGTGTTGACACTAATGATGATGAGATGAGAGGTTAATGAAGTTGAGACCGGACGGGCCCCGTAGGAGAAAGGGCAAGACGGAGATGAGGTCTTGCAAGGTGGTAGCCCCGTCCGTGTCGGTCAAGGACCGTACCGTTGTCGGCTTAGTTGAACAAGTTTGAACGTACCGTACTACATGCTGGTATCATGGGCCCAGCAAGCTGATGTACCCTATCGCCCCGGAGATGTAGCGTAGCCGGCTCTCTTTATCGGTCGTCGGTGAGAGGATAGTCTCACGGGAGGGAGATGGGTCGACCACGAGGATAGTCGTGGCGTCGCCATACTTCCGGGGAGTTGGAAATGGCTAGTCTGCTGTCAGGTGCTAGCGGGAAAGGTTGTCGTATACGATCGGTGTGATGCGTATACGTCGTGTAGTCGGGTTTTGCCAGCTGGTATAAATCGATTCGAATCGCTGTCCCTCGCAGTAATGAGTACCGCTTGTTTGGCTCGTCACATCGTAGTAATTACTCGGAAGATGAAGATGAGGGTTGAAAGGATAACCGATCTATATGATCTTGTCTTGTAAACTTGTTTGCAATAGTGATAGGTGCAAACATCCAAGTTAATGAACTTAATACCGAGCTAAAATACCGAAAGTAAGGACCCACCCTTTAATGCTGTTTTCGCAAAGGAGTAAACCCCACAGCCAAAAGCCTTTGCATACTAGGCGTCGGCCTTAGCGTGCCATGTTGACGGGTCGGTCTTGCTGAGTATTAGAATACTCACGGTTTGTTCGTTACCTCACAGGGAATGAGTCGTGTTATCACGACTTGTACGGCAGCTTTCCCGAGGAAGAGCAATGTCCGGAGGGAGGTTCCCTGCAGTGGGAACGTATTCCCACACCTTGACGAGGGAAGAACCGTGATGTACGAAGGGCTCGAGTACATCACGACGTTTGGTGAAACCTTTTGAGTTGTATTATAAATAAGCTTCCGCTAAAGACTCGTAGGATGTTAAACTTCAATAATGTTATCTTTCCGCTGCACGAATGTTTGTATTTTGAAAACCTGGTTGTATTATACCATGATGTATATATTATGACTTGTATGAGATGATGTTCTGTTGTAACTCGCTTCGTCGAGTGTTCCTCTGTTCCGATTCCTGGGTATCCCGGAGGGGATGTCACACTTACCAAGCTCAATCTCCATGGCCGGAGCGAGCAGGTTGAAGGAGGGACAAAATTGTCCATTTACAAGTTCTTTTTAGTTAAAACAAAACTAAAATCGATCTATATGACTAAGGTGGCATGAATCAGGAGAGAAACAGGGCCAGGGATGGCTTTTTTTGGGATGTCTCACTTAGGAGACTCATTTTGGGGACGTCGCTCCTTAAGGGTGGCATATAGATGATTTCTCCCGTTATTTCCGGGCCCATAAGTTTGGTGGCACTGTTTCCATTGTTGTTTATCTTTCTGTATCTCTGTCTCACAGACTCTTGGTGTTAAGCAGGTTCTCTAGAGACAAATTATAGCAGTAACTTACAGCTTCCATCTAGGGAAATGTTTAGTGATATGTTTAGGAAAACAAGGAACCTGTTTTGATCAGGTAAGATGAAATAAGTAGCTGTCAAAAAAAGAGAGAGAAAAGATAAAAAAAAATATCTCAGAAAAAAGTGCAAAAGCATTGCATGCAAATCAAGATCACAAATAACAAAAAGTGGCCATTGCATAACAACCATCCTTTTTCACCATCTTTCTTTAGATTTTGTAAATTTACCATCATTTTTTAATCTAAACAATCAATGTACCACAAGTTCGGTGAAGTGCTCTAATGTTGTTAACTTGCTTCGACAAAGACAAAAATATCTCTTTACGATTTTACCATAGTTTTGATGTGATTCCACCACCATTTTGATATGAGACATTCGGATCATTTCAAATTTTAAAATCTGGATAGATAATAGTCGTGATCAAATTTCATAAAATATTAAATAATGGACATAAATCTAATTTTAAAAACAGAAAAATAGGCATAATTTAACAGTATTTTGGTTCCCCCAACAAAATAAGCCATTCATGTCAACTAGGAAGCCAGTACATGTCCAACAAAATAGCCATTACATGTGCAATCCCATCAGCATATTCAGATATTTCTTTGGTTCCCCATTCGACAAGCTCCAATATGAATGAACCCTAATAACAAGTTTAGTGGCACTATTTCCGTTGTTGTTTATCTTTCCGTAATCTCTGTCTCACAAACTCATGGTGTTAAGCAGGTTCTCTAAGACAAATTATAGTTTTTTAATCTATAAAATACTAAAGAATGACTTTCCCTGAAAATGATTCTAAATTTTGACCTCATGTGTTGCAAAAAACGATGAAGTAGCAGTAACTTACAGCTTTCACCTAAGGAAATGTTTAGTGAAAAACAAGGAACAGGTTTTGATCAGGTAAGATGAAATAAGTAGCTGTCAAAAAGAGAGAGCGAGAAAAGATAAAAAAAAACTAGCTCAGAAAAAAGTGCAAAACCACTGCATGCAGATTAAGACCCCTGCAATAAAAGAAGTGGTTATTGCATAACAGCCATCGTTTTTCAGATTTTGCAAATTCACCATCATTTTTTAATCTGAACAACAATGTACCACAAGTCTGGTGAAGTGCTCTAACAGTGTTAACTTGTTTTGATACAGACAAAAATATCCCTTTATGATTTTACCATAGTTTTGATGTGATTCCACCACAATTTTGATATGAGACATTGGGATTATTTCAAATTTTAAAATCTGGATAGATAATAAGTGATCCAATTTTATAAAATATTAAATAATGGACATAAATTCAATTTTTAAATGTGAAAAGTAGGCATGATTTTAACAACATTTTGGTTCCCAACAAAATAAGCAATTCATGACAACAAGAAAGCCATTACATGTGCAATCCCGTCAGCATATTTAGATATCTCTTTGGTTCCCCATTCGGTAAGCTCCAATATGAACGAACCTTAATAAAAAATTTTAACCTACAATGTACATGTTTGCAATCAGCAACTTAAACTATGCAATATAATAGTTTGATGCCCTAAATTGAAACAATCAGACATTCATAAGTTCAATCACATGAAATCAATAAATTTGATTGCAATACCTTGGTTCAAAAGCATTTGTTGGCACCTGTGCATCCAAAACTTCCATGTCCGGTGCTCCTTGCGTGCGGCCTGCCCTCAGCTTCTGCCAGCCACGTCGCGCCCAGTCCACCCACCATGCTAGCCCAAGCTTGTGTCACGACCGCCCTCCTGCATGCTCAGCCTGCCCGCCCCGCCCTCCTACGCGCTTGCCCCTTTGCGCACCCACCTCGCCTGCTCTATTGGCCGCTCACCCTCCCGCGTGCCCGCCCCGCCCGGTGCACTAGCTGCTTGCCCTCCTGCTGCTGCTCCGCCACGCGCTCGGGACCCGCCGGTCGTTGCCATGGAGTTCGTGTTCGGGTTTCATAGGAGAAAGAGAACGATAGCAAGACAGGAGGGCAGGGATAGGGACGTCTATTGTCTTTGACCCGTGGTTATTTCTTTTTTTATTTTTATTCGCTTGTATGGCCGAAGTTAACGCGTTAGAAACTCATGGTAAATGGAGTGTTGGGGTTGGAAAAGTGATGGTAATTTTGCATAATCTCAAAATTGACGGTGATTCCGCAATTAGCCTTTGGAAGTGTGACTGAAACACCATTGTCCCTAAAAAACCATTGGACCTAACGGGCGCCAAATGTGTTATGTCTCACTCAGCCAAGTTCGAGCCAACCACCAATGCGGTTGCGACAGTGGGCGGTGGGTGGCTGAGCTGTTCCTGGCACCAAACGGAGCCGGCGAGGTGGCATTGGCGGGGATCCGGGGACGAGGTCCATATCGGTGTGGAGGCGCAGAGATTGTACATGTCATTCACTATGATGGGAAGAATTCGAACGCCGGCTACGAGTTCAGGGGCGAGCAAGAGGCCACCATATCCAGTGTCTTCGGGCACGGAAGCACGGTGCGACGGTACCACGTTGATCGCGACAAGGACCACCTCGGTGAGCACGCGCTTGGTTTCCCCATGCTTTATGTTGAGATTTCATCTAATCTGCGTCAGTCTTGAGAAATTTGGTGCAAATGTGTTGCGTTGAGGCGAGTGTACGACCTGCCTGCCAGTTCCATTTTATTCCATTGCGAAGCGTGAAACTCTTGTGTGAAATGGCGGGGATTGGGGAAAAGTCCAGTGTTGGTTTTCTTTTTCTGTTGTTGCGAAAGTGTTGGTATATATATTTGGAGCGTGATGTTTGAAATTTCTGCTGTCACGTGTCATTTGTATGCTTGTCGTTGTTCACAATTTCAACAATATGTGCGGTGGAATTCGTCGACGTACGGGCACTCGACGCCCTCTCCTCCAATCCTAGACCATCACGTCGCCACCAACCAATCAGAACTCCATGTGCCAACTTGGTCGTCCTGGTCATACCTTGGCCGTCGAATGTCATCCACGGTGTCATCTCGTGTCATTGAAGGTTGTTTGATCATGCCGCATGCCCTCATGTGGTGGATGACGGCCCACACGATGACGAGGATGAGGGCAGCTGACCTCGAAAGCCGAGGCCCACACCGTCACACCTTTCCTCGAGCTCCCCTTCAGTCCAGGGACAACTATGGACACCCCTGCAAGGCCACACTCCGTTGTTAAGCGGTCTAGCCAGTCGTCGAGCGTTGTTTCGGTGGAGGGACGTTCCGGATGAGATGAAGCGGCACCATATTGCCGCAACCACAAGCGAGGAGGTGCCTCCTATATTCTCTCTAGCTCTTGACGACCGAGCAGCTAGCAACAACTCTCCTATGAGATTGAGCTAAGTTAGAGGGGAATGGATAGCAAGATGCCAATATGGCTGCTGGATTCAACGGAGAAAAAAAGAGCGATGGAAATTGGAGAAGAAACATCGGGCAGGAAAGGGTAAGGACATGGCCATCTTGCAATTAAGACCCTTTGTATTCTTTATATTCCTTTCCGTGGTTCATCATTTGCACTCTTAAGGTTAACTCCCCAATTTATAATATTTACATACTATGAGAAATACAGATTTTAAAATTGAACTTATAAAATAAAACATAACTCAATCAATTACATCCTTCGAGGAAAAAGAAACAAGCATGGAAAATAGCTCATCTATTTACCTTATTTTATTGGACCATTTAACTACCTATTATGCCTGTAAGATAATACATACTAGCTTACTAGCTGATTATCATCATTAGACCTGACATTACTCATCTCATTCCCATGATACAAATACAACAAAGGCCAAAGCACACAAAACTTTGTTTTAAACCACGCAGAACTTTAAACATAAAGCGGACAAGAGGCGACAAATTCATATCACCTCCATATCTTATAAATAAAGTGAATATTATGATTAACATTGTTGTTTTTTATTTAAACTACAATAGACCCGGACTTTATTGATGTAAAAGGGCGGTTACATCATTGGTGTCGGGCGGCAGAGCGTTAGGCACGAGACCCCCTTGGAGTAAGGCGTTTCCCCAAGCTCGAAGCTTCGACTTACAGAGGGGAATCCTGGTCATGTGGACCCAAAGAAGTACATCAGATGTCGCCTCGCGGGCTACAAGAGTAGGGGGAGGGACTCGCTTCGGAAAACTCTACTATTTCTATCCTTTCAGATATTCCAGAGCACAACCCGCTAGGGCTATAAAGCACGCCTGTGATGGCAGGGAGTGCCACACAAGCGGAGCATCCCACATATCTGCGATTTAGAGGGAGGTTGCCACGTTAGTCGTGTCAATCAGGGCCCAGATTTAGTGAGCACGAGGGCAATGTAGAAGCAGGTGGTCTTGGGATCCACCTGAGCATAGAAGGGGCAAGTGTTTGAGTTCAACATGTGTCTCTGGTGGAGGAGAACCCTTGTGAGAAGGCGACCCCGATGTATGAGCCAGAGGAAATGTTTACACTTCGGTGGGAGGGCAGTACACCAGATGCCAGTCGTCTTGCTGTCGGTAGGGTGGATAGTCACGCAGAGCTTGTACGGACCAAGGGCGTGGTAAGATGTCGTGGCCCTCTAATGAATCTTCTGTCTACGACTCCTAGAAGCAGGTTGGCCCCTTGGCGGGCAGCAGCTAGGAGTTGAGGTTGATTCCGTGTTGTCATGGACAGACGTGGTGCCAAGCTGCCAACGTCGTCTAGGAGGGCATATGAAATGGCCAAGAGATGGTTGGAGTGTATGGCTTGGGAAGAGTGCTGACAGTGGCGTGGGGCCAATCCGCTTGTCCTGCCCGAAAGTTCTGCATGTCTCGTCACCCACAACATCTCCTTCTAGACCAGTGTGTTTAGCCTGTGTGGGTCTATGAAGGTTCTCCCAGCACCGGCGCCGGACATGCGCCTCAACCATATTCCTGCCAAGATGTGGTTAGCGTAGTTATAGTTTGGTCCATAATTTCCCTAGGCATCGGTTTTGGATGTGAGCGTCCTTGATTCCGAGGCCGCCTTTGTCCACGGGGTGGGTGACGACAGCCTATGCCACTTTGCATTGGTCACCTGAGCAGTGGTCCTGTAGAGGAAAGCACGTTCATTTTGTGCTAGAGTGTGGAGAGTTCCTTTTGGGAAGCCAACAAAGCACATCACGTAGATTGATAGCGAACTGGAGGTGGATTTGATCAGGGTTGTTCTGCCATGTCGGGTTGAGAAGGCACCTTGCCCAGCCACTGAGGTATCTGTCATGACGGGAAATCAAAGGTTGCATGTCCGAAAGATTAAGCTTCGATGTGGAGAGCAGTAAGTCAAGGTAGGTCTGTGGAAAGCCAGCGACTGGGCAGCCCAGCAGCGTCGCTACGTTAGAGGCAGCTTACGCTGCTCAC